>BPLR01018746.1:0-32123 GCA_021605095.1 Caerostris extrusa
TTCTCATTGCTTTTTCAATATTCTTGAAAACTTTTGTGGAACAGTTATACAAAAATCGTCATCTTTAAGCACAAGTACAGATTCAGGACACATGCAAATATCTCATAGAAAACGGACCATTATAATGATCCGGCTTAAAATGAGGGGTTTATCTCATAACAATGACAGGTTTAGGAAGAATCTGCAACCATTTAGAGATATGGTTTATCTTCCTCCAATTATCTGTTTGCAGCTGGCGATACCTTGAGAACTTGTGGTTAGTTCGTGATAGAAAAGACAAGACTTCTTCGTTTAAAAGCGATATACAAGATGAAAATGTATTTTAATAGTGTGTGTTTTTCATTTATTATAAATAAAAGTTTTATAGAATTTTAGAAATAATTATATAAAAATTATATAAAATTTCAATAATTATATATACATCCAATATCTTTTATGTAAGTAAAATATTTACAAAAGAAGTAAAAACATTGAATCATCACTTTTATCTGCTTCGTCATCTGTTTCACATTCATTTTCTTTCAAAACTTTATTCTTCTTTATGCAGTTGAACACCCATAACATAACTTTCATGATGGGGGAGTATTTGCACTTATCTTGCTGGCCTTGGCCTCGGTAGGCAATCCATGTAATCTGAGGTAGAGCTTCATTTTTCTTAACTGTTTCTCCAGATTCATCCCATTATTAAAATATAGATAATTAATTATTCTACACATGAATTAAAAAATGTATTATAAAATTTAAATGCAGAGATATAGTAATGACAAATAATTAGATACATTTCTTGAAAATTTTATATGCATGCAAAGCGAAATACATCATTTGTACAAAAAATACTATCTTCTGCAAGTTTATAAAAATTACAAAAATTATTCTAATGCAAATATTTTGGACATAAAGAATAAAAGCCTATACTATTAAATGCTGAACAGTCTCATGAATCTGAGATTAAGATTTGGTTCAAGGATAATGTCATTGAATTTTCTTATATTCAGAGAAAGGTTGTTATAATTATATGATATAACTGTTCTTAACTTAATCTATCCATCTCCAACTAAGAAAAACAATAGTTTTCTTCCACTGCACATCCAAGAAGCAAAACAAAGGGAATTTTTTTAATTTATTTTCATACTATTACTAAATCTGAAAAGCCACTACCTATGTATTAACAATTACAATAATCAATTTTTAGAGAAAATATTTGTATTCATTTTTATAATAAATGCTGCCATTGTTTTAAAAGTTTTTTTTTTATGTCCCAATTTAATTAGAGAAATATCTTTAACCATTGCCAAAAATTTCAATAATAAAAAAGCATCCTGTCAATTCATTATTTGATCTAATAAAAATAATATTACAATAAAAAAATGTATTCCATTACTATATTTTTTTCTGCATTACATGTAAAAACTTATTTCATTGTTACTGAAAAAACACCATTACTATTTTTAAAAAATGAATTCATTCTTCCAATAAGAAAATTGTTTTAAAATAAATTGAAACAATTTTATTTAGAATATATATATATAAAGGTTTATTTCTTCAAATTTTCTAGTTGTCATAATAATATGTTTAGAGATTTTATATACATTACTGAATGAGTTACTTACCTACTTAAATCTACAATATGGGTTACATTGTCATCATCACTATATTTACACATATTGGCTCCCCGCAATAGTAATGTAAAATATAACAATTTGAATTTTTCACTCCTTTCATCAAATGGAATATTTTTATTTTTTCAGACAGTTCTTAGATGTATCCTGAAAAAGAAAAAAAGTTCTTAGGCACAAATAAGCAGTTAAAAAGAAATTAAACAAGTATTTATTTATAGAATAAAATATTAATAGGAAAATAGATAAAATTCTTTAAATATTAATGAAACATTAATGCACACAAAACCAAAAATATAATTATTTATACATAAATAGAAATATAAAAGGTATGAGCATGAATCTGAAATCCCATTGCCATCTGGTTGCATTTAAATTTCTGTTCACTGCAAATTCTTAAATGTTTAACATCTGGAAACAATAGAACAAAATAAGATTTTTCTAAAAAAAAAAAAAAGATATAGGTTTGAAATGTTCTCAGTTGTTAAAATAGTAGAAAAATTTAAATGTTTGCTTAATCAATAGCTCAAAAAATCAAATGATCACATGGGATTTTCAAAGGCTAACAATAAAATGATTTCATTAAAAGATTTAATAATCTACAATTAAATGTCTCACTTAAACTTTATTCAATGCAGAAGGCTGGTATAATGAGACCACATGGAAACCACAAGAGATCAAAACGGATGGGAAGATTCCATGCAATACTTTAAGTTTTAATAATTAAAAAGTATTAAAAGAAAAACTAGATAAAAAAATCTCACAGTAACCATTATACTTTTTACCTGCAAAAAAAATTCAGGAAGGATATTTTAGTAATTTTCAAAAATTGTCTTATAATAGTTTTAATAATAAACACATTTCTTTAAAGATTGATGAAAACACATATGATGAAAAAAGTTGTCAATATTGCCAGAAGAACTGACATGTTCAACATAATTTTGTAAAAATATTTTTGGAGAAGAAAAAAAAATGATGTTTTAATGTTTCTGTTTAAAATGATCTCAAACAATTAAGAATATTTACTAGACCATGGAAATTAAGCGACGTAAAATTAAGAAAATATTGAATTTAATATGAAATTTTTAATTGTTTTGTGAAAAGAATGGAATTTTCTTTTTTTTTTTTTTTTTCAATTGAAAATACAAGGATAAGGCTTTTGTTATCTAAAAAATTCTATAAAAAATAAAAACCAGAAATTTGTTTGTGATATTTACATTCTCTGATAAAACTGGCTTGCAAAAAAAAAAAAAAAGACCTGTGTTTTCTTTCTTTTTCTAAAATTTCTACTACCGGTATTAAGATCTAAAAATACTGAATACCGGTATTGAACTTTGGTCCGATATTGGAATCCCTACCTGTAATACAAGCCACGCTTATTAAAAAGAAATGTTTTAGTTTTAGTTCATTTTATTATGCAGAATAAAATTTTTTTTTAAATCAATGGGGAAATAATATACTGATAAGAGAATCTTACCAACAGTTCCGAAATAAGCCATACGGTGGTGGGCCGGAAAATAATGTCTTTTCTATTTCAGAAAGTTCATGATTAAGTATATAATCATTAGATGACTCCTAAATTTTAAACATAAATATATTAGTACCTTAAAAATAATCCCTATATATATATATATATTATATAAGCATAAAGATAAATTAATATCGTTCATTCACAACCACTTTAAATTAAAAAGAAGCAGATAATTAAAAATTGGTTATGAACATCTAAGTAAATAACCCAGTTAAATAAATGAACTCATACATTCAATTTATTTCACATAGAAGTTTCAGACATTTTCTTACCTTAATTGGAATATTCTCAAATATTTTACGCAAAGAATCTTCTGTAACATCTTCAGTATAGCTATCGCCATATTTATCATACAAATCTTCCAGTTTATCACGAGTTTTCTCAGTAGCATGAAACAAATCAGCAGGTACCTAAATTACAAATATATACTGTTTTTATATAAATCAATTGTAAAAAAAAAAAAAGTTTTTGTGTATAATTATTGAATTCGATACATTAAAAAGTAAATTACTTACCATGGTAAAATTTTTTGCATTTGTATGCACTTATTAATCCATTCATATTTGACGACATCATACATATCGATGTTAATAATGTTTTGTAATCTAGCAGTGACTTTATCACTCACAACACAAAATGTATTATTGCCTATAAATTAGAAATTAATTGTATTTTAATAGTTTTATTGAGAAATAATTACATTTTAAAAGTACAAAATAAACAAAAATGGTCTATTTTAAATTTGATAAATAAAAAAGACAGTACAAAAATGCAATGCAATATAAAGTTTCAGTTATTGCACTGAAATACACTTTTGTTTCTTATTATTCAATATAAAATACACAATTTAGCTACTTAAAATGTATGTATTCATTAAAAAAATTACTAATAATGTGAAATGTCATTCATCATTTCAATCAAAAGAAACTACAGAAGGAGAATGGTTGTTTTTACAAATCTTTGGTACACTCTCTCCCAAAAATATAAACACAGATCAAAATGACATTCCAAATTAAAATGTAATTCATTTTTACTTATATAAATGATTCAGTGTGTTTCTAAAAATTAATTTATTCAAATGTGTAAAAAATATTATACAAAGCAATAATTCAAAAGGTATTAAAAAATAGAAAAATAAAATTGAGAAATCATTTGTCACATAAATAAAGAATCATTTTAATTTAAAATAAAAATTTTTTTTTTAATTATTGTCTTTTCTTTTACGATAATTTTTTAGCAAATTTAGCAAATTTATTTTTTTCTTCTCAAGAATTTTTGTCACTGTTACAGCTCAAGACTACGTTTTAATAGAGTCATTGAAATACCAAAAGGGGAAGAGATTTCAAAACAAATGTTGCAGAAACTTTTTTAAACATATCACAAAACAAAAGAAATGGTGTCAAAGAGTGAAAATGGCTTTCTACCACATTTATTAATAAGAAAAAAAGTGAAATTTAGATGCACCCAATGGTAATAACTTTTATTGGAGTAATTTAAGAAATGAACCAAAAAAAATTTTTTTTTAGCGAGTAATGACTAAAGTGGTTTTGGATTTAATAACAATATTCTCGGCCTTTTGCAATAAAAGATTGAACTCTAAAGACTGTAAATATTAATTTAATTTCACTATGATATGCTGGCAGGACCTGAACAATGATTCATACTTTTAAATCAACAAAAATATGGCCTCACAGAATAGAATGTCCAAATAAAAGAAATCTGCATAGCTAGCACATAGGAGGGTTGATATTCAAATCTACTGAAGGCATTGTTGTGGCCACTACATTTAAAAACAAACAGACTGAATGGCAAATTTGATAATGTATTTAAAGCCTCTCTCTTCGATTGTCTGACAACTTGGTGGAAACTTTCTGGGTTTACTCTCAAACAGCATGCAAATATGTAGCAGTTACTGCAAGTTTTAGCAGTCTTCCCAAAAGTCACTGTTCTCCCATTATTACCCATGGATGGGCTATTCAGGGCACACACAAGTAGAACATGAGACCCATCGATGTTAAACAAAAACAAAGCATCAAAATCATGGACTGGCCTGTACTTAATCTAACACAGAACTTGTGAAAAGCTATCATGAAAGGTATATGAAAATGAATGAAAATATTTTTCAATAACAGCTTAAAACAATGACTGAGTAAAAAATGCTAAAAATTGTGTCCAGTGTAGAGCAGTAAATTAAATGGAAGCTTGCATATTTTAACTTATAAAAAATATTGGAAACATTTTAAGCATGTTGTTTTATTGATCATTTTTAAAAGGTCCACATCTTAGTGTCAATAATTATGGGAATCCTATTTTGGGATTTATTAAAATAAATAATACAGCTAGGGGAATAATGGAACCCTAAAAGTTATTTCCTATATTTTTTTAATCATGCATAACACCCATTGTATTCGATTTTTTGTGTGCGTGATGCTATTTTATGCAGGTGTTTATATTTTTTTGAAACAGGATGTATAAAAGTAAGCATATAGAAAATTAAAAGAAAAACTATGGATGCCACTATTTTAATCTAATACAATTATTATTCATAAACATATATCAAAAAAGTTATTTTAATTTAATAGGAATCTTAACTTATTCAGAACGAAACATTTTTTTTTATTTTCATTTATACATTCTTCCTTCATGCATTAGAAGTGATGAATAAGTTAAAAAATACCCAATTACTTGGTTTGTGAAAATTTATATAGTATTATGTCTGATTAATAATAGAGTCAACACAAGTATGTATCTTATTGATGGCAGTCATTGCTTTTAAAAACAAGTATACCTAATAGTGATTGTATTTGTATTTTATACATCTAGATTAGTAGAACTTTCAAAATATTTTCCCATACATTATGATGTTTACTGGAAGTTCTTTCGAAAAGCATTATCACCTCATAAAAGTAATATATTTCATTGTAAAATTGAAACAGATTATTTAGTTTCAAAAATAAACCATTGAAAAAAGTCTTACACTTTGTTTTTGTTACACTTATAGATAATTAGGATATAATAAAAGAATTTTAAATGTTTTAAAATGGTAATTTAATTAAACAAAGTTTTAAAAATGTTTATTCTTAAAAAAAAAAAAAATGAAAATTTACATAACTATGAAAGTTATATACAAATAAGCAAATGTATTAAAAACAAACCGGGATTTTGAACAAATTTCCCACCATGTTGTGTAATACATCTTTCTATTTCATATTTTTTTCTCGAGTAAACTAAACACAACACATATTTCTTTTCCTTTAAAAATTTCTGAAACCTAGAATCAAAAGAAACATATAACATTAAAAGAAAAATATAGAAATTATGCTATTTCATATTTTTTTACTTATCTTTTTTTTTTCCTAAATTATATGATTAAATGAAATTATTAAAGTAATTTAACTGAAAAAAAAAACTCAGAATGATTAAAAATTATCATCAAAATTACATCACACAAGAAATAAATTGCTGGAATGAGACAAATCAAAACTCATAAATCTAATATAAAAAAATTAGATAATAGCCAAGGGGGTAGGGGAACCTTTTAATCTTTTATAATAGTTATTGATTTTTAGAAATATTTAGTAAACCAAACATACATAAATGTGCAAATTCTTGGCAATGAAAATAGTTTTTCTTATTTTTATCTTGATTTTGCCATCAAAAGGAGTTAATATACATCAGATTTTCTTATTATGGTATCTTCATTATAATATTTATATTTGAATGTTTATCTGTGTATATTTATAATAATTTAAATGACCATTATAGTATATTAATATGAACAGATATCAGCAAGTTAAAAATTTAGCTGTAAGAAATTTAATAGAAAAATTTACTAGTGATATTTTTAAAATAAATAAATTATATATATTATATAATTTAAATAACATACATAAATGTGCAAAAATTATATATATTATATAATTTAAATAACATTCATACTGATTGTTCAATATAAATTTCTTAGAAAAGAGTTGCAAAAAATAATTTTTATATTACAATTTTATCAAATTTAAGAAAGTTCATTTTTTTTTTTTAAATTTTAAAAATGATTTCATATGCTATATAAGAACAAGTTATTTCTAATATTTGTTAATTACTTAATGTAATAAGGGAGATTAGATTTATATGCATAATGCATATTTAATTTCTCAAAATTAAAGAAATTAAAAACAAAAAAAAAAACTGTTCTTATCTTTAATAAAAATCATATTTTGAAATTTTCAGCAAAATATTTACTAATTTTTATTAAATTAAATAAAATACTTGTAAAAGTAACACACATAAAAAATTTATAAACACATGTTTTTAAGAAATATAACATTATGAAGATATTATCTGGTCACAATGAAATTTATAAGGGTTTTTTTTTGTTACACAAAGGACTATATGTATGCATTCTGTTGCACAGATAACTACACTAAACCATCTCAGGATGCATGGCATTCAAAAGTGTGCAAACTGGCATTAAATCAATGAGCCTTGGGTTTAATAAGGACTACAATGATGCCAAATATGTGGAATTAGATATTGTGGAAAATACCATAATCCTACATGCATTAAGTATCACACTGCAGGAACAAGATGTGCAAGGCTATATCAAAAAATTAAAATTATTATAAATCAGAAGTATTCTAATATCAATTGCTAAAACTGAGGGCTTGCATAGGTTGCAGTCAGTTTTTTCTCCAGCACTGTCTTGTCATATTCTAACAAAAAACCTCTAATCTGCGCTGGAAGATAGCCGCCAATTATGCATAACATTTCTATTCAGTCCTGCAGAATAATATCTGCCGTCCTTTGACCTGTCTCTTTAATATCATACCCTGATTAAGCATAGAATATAATCATTTATTTGCTTGTCATAGAATATAATCATTTATTGGCTTAACAAGGGTATTTTTTATTGAACTAAAGATAATGAGAATTGCAGATTTGGATAAAAGCAATACTGCAGGAACATATCTAAAATCTTTGATTTATACAATGACATGTAAAAATCTACTAATACCATTAGGATGTACTGATTAATTTACAACAACTCATAGAATACCGATTTTGTAACAATAATGTAGCTGTATTGATCTGCAAGTTACATTAATTTAGTCATCATAAGTTATATGTAGAATAAATTTTAATCTTTTCTGACAATTATTTTATGATGCACCAATTTTCATACTGTATAATTTGCAAGCTATATGCATTCATGCTGAATTCCCCCTTTAATTACAATTTTTTAAAATATTGCATACCTTTACAACGGAACTAACATCAGTAGGACGAAAATGAGGAGCAACTGTAATATTTCTCTCTCTCTGAATTCTTTGTTTTTTAGGAGAATTTTCATCTTCACTAGGGATGCTTCTCTTTGTTGCCAATCTTCCCTGAGCCAACTTAAAATGGAATTTTTTTTTTTTTTAAACGTATTATAAATGCTAACATTTAATCTTTCAAATACAGCAATCATGAGATCTGGCATTCAATAAATTAAAAATAAATTGCAGAAAATAAAAATTCTCATAATTAACACAAACACTCATAGCAGCACATGTAAACTCATTCTCTAAAATTTATATATCACAAAAGTTGTGAAAATATACACATATAGTAAAAATAGCAGTGAAGTCAATTATATATACAGATAATTATTTTTCTCCCATTATAAAATACAAATGCATTGCAGAAACTTCTAGAAGATTAGCCCTCTTCCACACACACAAGAAACAATGATAATTCCTCTATAATTCACAAATATATCCACAGTTTTACCAACCATATGCTGAAAATCAATTCCTCTATTACAGGAATACTAAATGATTAAATAGGCTAATAAGTTATCATGATTCAACAATTTTTAAACCAATTTTTTTATAAGATATATTTTTTTAAAAATTAATTAATTAATAAATAATATAAAAGTAATAAATAACATGTAATTAATAAATAATTTTCTCTTAAATTCCATATTATTAAAAAAGAATAGAATTTTGAATATCTAATATGATTACCTACATTACCCTGATAGGATATGTAAAAACGAATGAAATTTGATTAGAAATATGCCAGATCACATAATACAGGATTAATTAAATTCAAGTAATAATTTTAAATACATTTTTGCAATTCGTCCAATTCTTGTATAGTCATGCAATCTTGCCAAGGCTTATCATATCGGATTTGTTCAACTCTGGGAAATCGAAGTGTGTGAGGTAAAGCAAAGAAATTACTTCTGATTATTTCAGATGCTTTTACCTGTAAAAAAGAAATATCTTTTAAAAATTATAAAAATAAATGCTTTAATTTTTATAAACATGTCTGTTTTTAAACATTAAACTAGAACTTATTACCCTTTTTAAATAATAAAGTAAGATTTATCACCATTTAAACGCTGGAACATAATAGAAAAATTTTTATACATTAAAAGGATTTACTGATAATAAATAGATAATAACCAATGAATACAATAATTAAACTGAAACAATGTAGAAAAATAAGAACTTACATAGTTGAAAATAAAATAATAAAATCATTTAATTACTTCTAAATTATAAGATAAGATGATAAGATGGGCACTTTAACAGTATCTTTTTGCAATTAACAATCATCATAATAATGACTATTCATGTCACAAAGAATGTATAAATAATCATCAATAAAACAAAATAATGGTAATAAAAATGTGGATTGAATACATGACAAACAAAAAGGAACCAAAAATGTTTTATGAATAATTTCTAAAGAAAAAAGGAAATGGAGCATTTTCTAACCATTATGAATGCAAATTTTACTGACTTGGTCTGAATGTCCAGTGTCTAGCGCTGTGGCGCTCGGTGCCACAGGTTTCGGGTTCACGTCCCGACGTTGCCATGGATGTTTGTAGTGGTTCGGAATTCAATTTTAAACCGTAATCTCCATGACTGTAACAAGAGTTACGGAGAAGTCAGAAAACGGGTGCTCCATCAGAACAGAAGCTGCACCCGTCTTCCCTCTTTCCATGAGGGATGGAGCAGCAACAACAACATCAATCTTACTTAGGACCTGAATAGTCGAGTGGCTAGCACTTTGTACCACAAGTTTCGGGTTCGAGTCCCGGCGGTGCCATGGATGTTTGTAGTGGTTCAGAATCCACTTTAAGCCGTAGATCCCTGTCTCATATGACTGTAGAGCAGCACAGAGCAAAAGTCAGACTTCTACCTACGGGTGCTCCTTCACAAGAAGCTGCTGCCTTCCCCTTCAACCATGAGTCTATACGAGTTCGTGGGCTTGGTCTAGATTAGATATCTACCAAGTGGGATAAGTAACAACTAGCTGTAAATATTTGTACTAAGATCCATTTGACTAATGTCAAGTTTATTGCACACAATTAAAGTTATAAAGAATCCCAATTAAAATAATATACTGTCCATTTTTATGGTAAAAGGAATGTTCAGGAAATATGTACATTGTTAATAAAAAAAAAAAAAAATTAAATCCTATTACATTAAAAGGCAATTTTAAGAAACAAATTATGAGAGTTCTGTGGTTATTAACACAATCCTTAAGAGAATGGACATAGAAAATATTTAAAAGAAAATTATCTAGTATAAAAACTCCTTATTTTCTTGTAATCTAAATATAAAAATGTTTTTGGTACTTCTCTTAGCAATTACAAAACCAATAGTACTTATAACTAAAGCAATTGCTATTCCCATGTGATATTCCAGAAATGATATAATGCCTAGCAATATGCAATCTATTATAAAATTGCCTCCCCCTATTTTAATTATTTTAACACAATTAAAGACTTACTTGAACTATAACTGACTTTGAAGGTTCAATCCATACATCTGGCAGTTCTTTTCTTGAATTTCCCATCATATAATAAATTGGAGGATTTTTAGAATCAAAAGTTTTCCAATGATCCCCGAGTTTTCCAGAAAGTTCATACAATTCTTTCAATGTATATCCAGATCCAACTTTACAAAATGAATAAAAGCGGCAAGGATCACCATCTAATAAAAAAATTTAAATAATGAATTATTATTTGCTATTATTCCATAAATTGACTACAAAATAAATGTTTCACTAAGTAATTTCACAAACAAAAATTTTTATTATGGTTAAATTTTTATACTAAAATAAAATTTAATAAAGAATAGAACTGAAATTTTTTTAATAAAGTAATACATAAGAATATATGATAGTTTTTAATAAATAGACGGAGAGCTTTAACATTTAAAATTCATATGCGTGTTTGAAGCAGAAAATATTAATTTTGCTGTATTATTTGCAGTTCATTAGAGAAAGAGAATACAGTTAATTTTTGTTAACTGTGTATAATAATTTTTGTTAACTGTGTATAACCATTAATGCTAATATAAATTAAAAATTAATTTTAAGCTTTAAATTTAATACTCCTTAATTATTTAATTTTCGGTTAAATTACGTACATGACTACTATACAACCAATGGCATTAATTTGAATTGTAGCATAGAATATATTTATCGAGACCTACCAGCAAAAATGCCATACTATTGTATTATATTTTTATAACCCACAATTGCACAAAATATTTTCTTTCATCTGCAGAAAATAAAATTTTCTAATCCAATGCACTGGACTAAAATAATTAAGTAAGCACATTTTGATTTTTGACATTTTTTAATTACAATGAATATATCAATTAATTAAATAAAATAAAATATTTACAAAAAAAAATATGGTTTTGAATACATGAATTTTTTTGATACTTAATGCATTTCTGAAAAGATGGCAATCATAAATTTATGAATAAAAAATTTATGCATTTAAAAATATTTAAAAAAAAAAAAAAAAAAAAACTGTTTATCTGCCTGTAAAATATATCCTCGATTAAAAATAACATTCTTTCAGAAGAAATTTTTTTGGCCAATATTCCTTAATACATAACAAACAAAGATAATTTATTATTGCTCTGTTTTAGTTATTCTTTTACTTCAACAAGTTTTTGCTGATAAAGAGAAATTTAATAAAATTGTTAAATTAGAATTAAGAAAAAATATTCATTTATCATGACCTAAATGCACATATTATCAGATCTTTAAGAGATTAGATCAATCTCATTTGCAAAATATCCACTATTACATGTATCTATAATTTAATCATGCAAAAGTAATGGTACAAAAAAGCCCAAATATTAAATAAATAAATAACAACTATCAACTGACAGAAATGTTTGAAATGAATGCTTTTGTGGAGTTAAAAAAAAATAATACAGCTCTAGGCGATATGTTAAATAAACTTTCTCTGTCAAAGAGTTGATTTTTCAACACACATTAAAATCCACTTCCAATATAAAATCTTTGCTATATGAAGAGTTGATTCAAATAGCACCGTGAAGCACTGTTAAGTAACTGTTGAATCACCTGCTGAAAAATCTTATCAATCCAAAGAGTTGAACTTAACAATGTTAACAAAAAATAAGTCGACTTTTTAATGCCATCTAGCATTAATGACGAGATTACTGCTAAAAATTACCATTAATTTTTCATTCATAAACTGGAGTTGATGGCTAATTCTCATCAACATATTTTAAATTAATAGTAACATAAATATTTGCACAAGCCCTTAACTTTTGCTTTTAACCACTATGACATGAAATTACTTACTCCCTTATTCGAGCAGCTCTTTATATCATTCATAAAAGCATCTAAAATTTTCAAACTCGATTTTCAAGCAAATTAATGAAAGGTGTGTCCAATTACTTTGGCCAGTTAAGATCTTAATTATAATCTATATGTAGTACAATTTTCAATGAAATCAATGATGTGTAATTTGTAATCTTCCCTTGTAAAAATATGAACTCCAATATTCAAATAAAAGTACTTCCCAATTCAGGGGTCTCCAAACTCGACCCACGGGCCAAATCCAGCCCTCGAGGCGAATAGCTTATTGTTGCTGTAATAAGTTGGATGAAAAACACAGAATGATAATAATTCGGTTTTATTGACTTGCTAGGGTAAAGCATAATACGCAGAAAAATTAACTTAAAGTATAACAACTAACAAATAATTGAAATGAATCCCACTAACATTATAAACCAGTGAACATCCAGCGGTTACCCTTGGTAGTTATGTTGGGGTAAAGAGTACGCACATGTATGTATATTGATGTTTGGAATGTATATATCCTAAATCAAGCATATGATTTACCCTGAAAATTCTCAGGAATGGAAAGGCTAAATTAATGCGACTGAAATCGTGTGGTATCCACTTGTAAAAAAAAAAAAAAAAAACTAATGAGATTTATGTAATTGTGATTTTTCACTGACAATAGTTTGTAGTTGTGGATCAATTTTACTTGTACCAATTATTAAAAGAGATTATAGTAATTGAACCAGCGAATTTAGCAAGGGTATGCTCGCTCAGAGCGCGTACTGGCGACTAGTCCTGAAATTATAGATAATGGTAGAAAAATTAAAAACGGTTTTGGCCCTTGGTACTTACTGGAGTGAACAGTATGGACCTAAGTCTGGAAATTTTGGAGACCCCTGTCTCAATTCAATGTTGATACAAAAATTCAATTTCTGTTAAATTTGAATTTTGCTTGTTGACTAGGCATAATGACACCAATTTCAATTGCCATTCAACTTTGTGTTCATTAGAATACCACAGATGAAACAACTTTTCAAAAAATATTAATAATTCAAGGACAATTTTATCACTTTTAATTTCTATTTTAGCTGTTATGCTGTACAACATATTCGTCATCATTTGATATCAATTGAAGAATTTTGACAGAATCAGCATCTTACAAAATGAATAGCAAAATATAAAGTCCATTAGGTAAAATAATCTTTTTATGTAAAATTGCATTGCAAATATAATATTCATGAAAAAAAAAAAAAGCAAGGGAAAATGCTAAATATAGCTTTCCCAGTAATGACATAATCCAATATTATTATTAGTCTGTCTCACTTGATGAGAAAGAGGGAAATTTCTTCCAAAGAGTCACAACCCAGCCTTCATTGATATTTTAATTGCCAAAAAAATAGTAAAGATTCTATTTATTACATATGCAAGACACTATCAGTTCAATCAAAAGATTTCCAGTATTCTAAAAATTGCATTATCCTATAATCAATTTTATATGTAGATGGAGCATTAAACAATCAATGTATAATAGAATCCATGAAAACACAATTGTTACAATTAATTAATTGAAAATTTTATTTCTAAATGTTGAATATATATACCTAAATATCTTCGAAATTTTGTTATTTATACATGTAATCAAGGAAAGCATGAAATAAGTTAGTAAATAATTAAGTACAAATAATGCAAAAACTGGTAAAGTGTATAAAATATTTATGTTGTTGTTATCGTATTCCCTAAAAGAGTACAAGAAAATCAAATACTGTGGTGCTCCCAAATAATATTGGTTATCTACAATGCACTTATGCCAACTTTTTTTCCCAATTCTCAATGCATGCTAAAAAGTCATCGGCAGGGATGGCCTTCAAAGTGTGCGGCGATTCACGTTGAATCTCTTCAATCAACTCAAAACGGTGTCCTCGGAATGGTCTTTTGAGTTTAGGGAATAGCCAGAAGTTGCACGGCATGAATACTGTGGTCGTGGAACGATATGGGTTTCATTTTTGGCGAAAAGTCACGTAGAATCAATGCAGTGCGAGCTGACGCATTCAGTGTTTTCAGTACCAATCGAGATTCGACGCGTTTGAAGCCCACAATGGAATTGACCGATCCTTTTGAAATTCTAACATCATCAACAAAGTCTCTAATTGCAGGCATCAAATCTTTAATTTATTGGACGTGAGCTTCGTTGGTTGAGGTTGACGGTCGACCAGAGGGCTCTTCGTCTTCAACGCGTTCTCTGCCTTCTTTGAACTGTTTATACCACTTCTAAATATTTTTTCTGATATAGGAATGCTCACCGAATGCCTTCTGCAACATTCTGTACGTTTCCGCAAACGAAATTTAATGCAAGTTCTTTGCTCAATCAATTCAGACATTTCAAAAATCGCTGGAATCAGTTTTAGTGTCTCACAAAGCCAAGCGCAACTCAAACACTAATGAATATTTTGACGTTAAATTTCACACAGATGTCGAAGACAGTGCCAGAAACTTAAAAAAGAAAAAAAAATTTTAATTCCATAAGCCCCGTGAATTTTAAATTGCAAATTGCTTATTTTTGGACACAGTAGTACCTGTAAATAGTAAAAAATTTCATCTATGAATGCAAAATGTAATTTATAACTTTCAATGCAGGGTATATGAATTAATTTTTATTGAATTAAATGAGATAACTTCTTTATTTTCAACAAAGGTTTGGGAAATTTTTATATAAATATATCAATTGAAAATAACTTATAATTAAGAAAAAACTTTAAAAAGATACTTATACTTTAACAATAAAAAGATGTTAATTATTAATATAACTCAAAAATAGCCATTGAAAGAAAAAAAACAAACAAAGCAAACCTACCAGGACTTCGAGAGGCTAATCCAAGAAGGAAATGTGATATTACATTTGATCGTCTGCCTTCCCCATAGTATCCTCCAATAATAAGCAAATCTAACTCGGTCATTAAGTCTTCAATATATTCGGGCTTGACTTTAAACCAGCCTCCTTCTTTGCGCTTGTTGGGCTTATAGACGGAATCAGACATTTTAATTACAATTCCTTCTAATCTGTTATCGATTGCATAGTTTAATTCTTCTGTTACTTCATTGCTAAATGTAAACAGAATTAATTAAAAAAATTGTCATGAAAACGAAATAATCCAACTAAATAATACAATGTATAGTGGTAACATTTGCAAATTATGCAGAATTTGTTCAAACTCTGATCTTATGTTGTGGTTAATAACTTAATTATTATAAATTTTCATATTCACATTTTTATTTACTAACTCACACTATTAATAGATAAAAGTAAATAAACACAATTAAGGTTTTTCCTTCAAATTTATAGCAAAGGAATTTCAAAATACAATTGATTATCAACACTGCATAAGTACTATGCAATACATTAAGCTATTTTACAATATTAATATGATTTAAAACATGTATTATGTTTGAAATTGAACTTTTTATTTATTTTTACAGACTTGGAGAGGAGACTCTAATAGACAATATTTTACTTCTGGTTACAGTATATGTTTGCATACATTTATAAAATAATTTATTCAAATTTCTGCATTTGCATATAATCTACAGCACTTATATTCCTTTAAAAATTAAAAGCATTCAGGTATAATTTGATAATCTCGGCCTGTTCATTCGCTTTGTTTTGACTTTGTTACGCCTAAAAGTTTTTTTTTTTCAAAAATAAAGATTTAGCACTAAAAATTTTAAATTTTAAATCTTTTAAATCTTAAAAATCGTTTTTGATGTCAAAATAAATTTAAAAAATAATAAATTTAGAAAATTTGAAATATTAGTCAAAATAATTTTTATCTTTAATAAAATAGAATTTTTAATTTGATAAATAATAATGTATTATATTTTAATAATGATGAAAAACTGTACAAAAATTAAATGCATGAAAGCATTGCAATGAAAAAAAAGCGTTTAAGAGTATAAGCAAGTAAAGGCAAAATAAAAAGAGAGGTGCCAAATAAGAATGCTATCATGTTATTATGTATGGATCAATTAAAAAATTATAGGAAAATATAGCCACTTCTAAATGGAACACAATTTTAAAAATCCTGACAACTTGTTACTTTTTGTTTATTAGAAGAATAAAAATCTTGCTTAATATCCTAATAAAACAATCAATGTAAAAAATTTGACCTATTATCTTCTGAAGAAAAGACTTGTTAAGCACAAAAGATTATAGAATACATAGCAGTTTAAAATTCACGCCGAGAAATTCTAAGGGTTTTTTTTTTTCCTCAGTATATTCCAAAAATTACACAGAAGAAATTAGCATAAGTATTTATTAAATAACTTTAAGAATATAATTATTTAACACACAGTAAAATTAACAATCCACTACTCTCCCATTATAAACTTAATTAAAATTTTTACTATTGAAAATAAATCTTATTCTCATTAACTCATATTCTTAACAGATTTTTTTCTATAAAATATTCATGTTTGCTAATAAATTATTTTTCTCTACGAGTTAATATCTTGATTATAAGCCCTCTCAGAGATTTAAAAGATTTTTCAGTCTCAAACCTAATTGAATAAACTTTAAATTGCAGAAATGCTAGCTAGATATTTAATTTTGACAGGTTTATTAATTTTACAAATTAAAATGTTTAATTAGAAAATATTATTCACAGGTAAATTTTAAGACTTTTTTTTTTTTTTTAATGTCTTATGTATTGCATAAGATTACAGTGATAACCAAGAAAATTCAAAGTTAAAAAGAAGAAAATGATTTTAAAATTATTAGTAAAGTCCAAAAATTGGAAGTATATTGAATAAAATTCAAATAATTATAAGAAATAAAATAATACTTATTAAAAAAAGCTGTTTTAAATAAATTAACGAAAAATGTGCTTACTTTGAGGTAGCAGTAATCTGCTTGGTATAACGAATCTTATTTTCAATGGATATAAATGCTTCTTTGATATAATGGACCCTGTCCTTTAAAGGAAGATTACTCAATACTTGATCATTAAGTAGTAATATATCAAAAGCACAGAAGCAAGGTGCATAATCTCCATCTGGTGCCATAGCTTGGATTTCAGGATTTTCACCTTTGGATACTATATAAGGAAAAAAATTATTTGTACCATTCAGATTAAAATAGTATATTTTGTAAATATGGTAATTTTTTCTTCCAAAAAATTAAATAAATTCAAACTTTATAAAGTAGCATGCATATTTTAATTTTATAATCAATTTAGTTATGCAACAAAGTTAAACAGATCTAAATTTGAAAAGCATTGAAATACATATAAAGCAAAAACTATATTAATTAAACATTTAATAATAATTTAGCAATTATACATTCCATTTCATTAAAAAATATTTAAAAATAAAAGTAAATATATTTCATTAAAAGATTATAACTCATTTTCCTGCATTCATTACTTAAGAAATAATTGGATGTTAATATTTATCAAATGGTTTCTCCAAATAAAACAAAATTTTTATTGTAGAACGTATTCTACTCTAAATAAGATGTTTTAGTGAAATCAACATTTAATCATTTTTAATGGTGTGATTTAATAAAAAAAATGTAATATTAATTATTTTTAAATTATATATACTAAGGAAGTTGTAATCGTAGTTTATTTCATGAAATCACTAAAAATCAAAATTATCAACATTTAGATAATTTTGATTTTTAAAAATTAATTTGTGACAATTGAGAATCTAATGTAATCTAATACGAATCTAATCTAGTAATTTAAGGACTTAATTTTGACAATTAAGAATCCCAATTTAGAAATAAAACATATTGCATGATTATGTATTTTCTTCATTTATATTCAGCTTTAATACATAATCATACAATATGTTTTAATTTCTAAATTGGGATTCTTAACTGTAAATAAATTAAATCCAATCATCAAAAATAATCAATTGATCTTCAAATTTAATTTATATTAAATTGGAAATATTTTTTTACTTTACTTTTAAAATTAAAATAAAACTCTAATCTAAGCATTTAATTGATAATTTTTAAAACAAATATTGAAAAACAAGATTAATTTTTCATATCTATTATTATTGTAATATTTAATTTTTTTTTGTACAATTTACTGTTTTAAGAAATAAACCTAAATTTTAGATATTTGTGGTTCAATCTTATTGTTAAAATTATTTTTGTGTTAAGCAAATATATATATATATATATATTAAGGTATAAGCGCAAATACAGTTCATTAAAATGTCAAGACAAATACAATAAAGAGTTTTGAAGAGTAATATCAAAAGAGTACAAATCAAAGAATATATTAAATAAATAAAAAACATTTTGTTAAATATATCATTAGTTATTTACTATTCCTAATAATTCTTTCTTACCAATGCATTTTAATTTATTGCTATAAATAACTATTTCTCCATCGAGGATACAATTTTTGACTCCAGGTTTGAAACTTCTATGAATATAGGGTGTTAAACTGCCATCTGATGGAGTTGTTCCATATGTTGCAGAACAGTCAAATCCCCCCTGAAAAAGTATTTTTGAAATTTAGATATATATATATATATAACCTTAAATAACAATTCAATCCATGAAAAATGAGAAAAACATACCCCCTGGAGAAATACATGTATGAACTTCCATGTTTATGAAGTTGTAATCTTTCACCATCATATTTAGTTTCAATAACAAAAGGCGTTCCTCCCGTTAATTGTTCAACCTTTGAGAAAACAATATAACAATGTATATAAAACAACTATCAGAATTAATAACTGAAATATTATTAAATAAAATTTAAGCACATTAGGTTACATTATTGAATAATGCATTTTAATTAATTATATTAGTTTAGTATTAAATTATACATTGGCATAATTGCAACTCTCAAATGTCACGAATAATGAATTTTAAAAAACCCATAGACCTCAGGCTTTTCTGATGAAAAATATTTTTTTTTTTTTTTTGGTTTATGAATATTGCCTATCAATTATAGCTATTAATCTTTCATTAAAATATTCATTAATTTGTTGACTCTAAGATAATTAATTTGTTAAACTTACAAAAATAGAAAATATAAATTTATAATAAAAAAAAAAATTCTAACTCATGAATATATGATAATACCAAAATACAAATTTAAATTGAATTGTTCTATTCATTTATTGTTTACTGGTATATTTAAGTTATACATCTTCTTGTTCTTTAATTAATAAATGAAATTTTCAAGATAGAATTAAATAGCATAGTTTAAGAATTACTTGTGTAAATGCTTTCATATATATAATAATAATGGATAAAATTAAAATCAAATTTAATTAGCAGAAAATTGTCTTTAAAAAAATAGAAAAAAAAATGTATGAATAAATTTTTTAAAATAATTAATAGTATTTTATTGTAAGGAATTAATCTTTAAATGAAGTTTTATAAAGTCTGAATTATAAAATTTTATCTAAAAATATACATAAATATTATTATGTCTAAAAGGTAACCCCGTCATGGCTGTAGCCTTGCGGAAAAAACATAAACATTATTAAAAAAAAACCAACACAAAAATTTTACAAAAGGAACTGCAAAAAAGACCAATTTACTTTAAAATATTATTATATTAAATTTTTTAAATACAAAAATCAAGATATTTCCAAAAATAATGATTGATATTCCTTATTCATAATAAAAATCTTACTAAATTATAACAGAATAATATAATTATATCAAATTAATAACAATTTCTAGTGGAATTTGTTTGAGAAAGAAAGAAAAAAAAAAAACATTTATGAAATTTTGCAAAATATTATTTTTAATAAAGCATACATAAGTACAGATAGTTTAAGAATTAAATTCACATAATTACAGAGAAAAACAATACAGACAAAAAAAAAAAAAAATTTTGATTTAAAAATTAATTTAATATATGAAAGCAATGTTGAATGAATGAAAAAAATGTTGTCTTTAAACATTTTAAAAGCTTATTATTTGTCACATTATTTTCATATAAATACATAAATATAATTAGTAATCATTATTAATTTAATTTTTTTTTCTTTAATTTGGAGGAAAAATTCAAACATTTTCAAAAATGTTTTATTTTGAAAAGAAAAAAAAAAAAAAAAAATTTTATTTGAGATTTTGAATTTAAAAAACAATTAAAAATACAAAAAGCTTACTTGATCTGGAGTTGCCATTTCAGCCAACATGGGACGAAATGGTGAGAAAAGAGTTATTTCAATTTCATTAAGACTAACAGAGGGATCCCTTAAGCTGCAGCAAACCTAGGCATTAAATCATTTTCTGTCAATCATTTCTCCCATTTGATAATAGATAATTTATTCTAATTAAGATAACTGTTGTACTTTATTATAATAAAAATAATAAAGCATATTATACAGCAGATAAGTAACAAAAACTACAATTATACATATGGGAAGAATTTACATATTTAGCATATTAATTTCAATAACTAATATATATAATAGAGTTTAAACTTTCCTACATAAATTGTATGTTGTGCTAAAATTGTTTTTGGTAAAACTATGTATCTATTATTTTACCTGGTAGAATATTTTTATTTTAACTTGGAACATTTCCAAGACAGGATACTATCTACCTTTAAACTACTACACAAAAAAAAAATGAAACTAAAATTAGTAATTTTCTGTAATTAACCCAAATGAAGTCCAAAATTTTAATTTGTTGAAATAAAGCTTATAATTATTTAATGCATTTAACTATAAAATATTTAAAACATAAAAATAGAAGTCATTTTTCAAATATAAATGAGTATAAGCTTTAAATAAAATTCAATGAAATAAATACTTAATTAAATGCATATAATGAAAAGATATATCCATTATATATGTAAGTTAAATGTATATCACAATTCATTGTTTGGATTAAATAATGGTATTAGTTTGAAATACCTCAGTTTTAAATACCTTGAACAATCACATGCCTACACTTTTATGTGACCCAATCATAAGCAACAGCATAATTTTGAATTTTAACAGTTACTTAAGCAGAGCAAAAAAATATGTTACACATAATTGTGCAAAATTAGACATTTAGTAAACACTCATGTAAACTGGGATAACACAATCATAAATTTTCAAATAGGAATTTCAATTCACATTTAAAATTTAGAAAGTGAAAGATAAGTTAACTATTTATTTGAGTTGGGAGAAAATAAAACCACACAATTTACGATGTGAAAACAAAAAATCTTTGAGGAATTATTTATTAACAAATATGTGTATTTTTTTTTTAGCTTTTTAAGTTTCTTATAGTAATGTAAATCATGATTTGAAAATTTACATTTTTCTATCATTAGAGGTTCTAAATTTTCAATGCCTAAATTAGCTCTAAACTTATTTTAATTTTTCACACAATGTTGAAAACTCAATTGCAAGCTGTATTACTGGAAAAAAGAAGCATATTTAAAATAAGCCTTTGGTAACACTTTATACTTTATAATTCTACATCGTTTTTAATTCAAGTTATGGCTGTTCTATAGCAGTTCAGTATTTACTAGTTTAATTTACAGATCTGGTACAAAAATTCAGATTTCTAGTGCCTCTATCTCATCTTCAGCAAAAAAATACACTAATTTTTTAAAAAATTCTTTACAGAATTATATTATGTCTGAGATTTAATATTGATATATGCCATCTTCAGCATATTTAAGGAATTCGTTTTTAAGAAGTCTTTTCAGCATACAAGAGCATGAAAAAACATTAAATGCTGTTTTAAAAAAGCATGAATATATTTGAAATATTCTTTGATACCACATGCAGTATTAAAATTGATATTGTTAAGTAAATAATAAATGTAGTTATTTGAAATTTTGACTTCTTAAGAACTAGCCACAATGATATTTCTTTTTACTAATGCTGATGCTTTTGTTTAGTTATGACAATCAGTACATATTTGGCTCTAGAAGAAAAAACACTTTAGTATACAATCCCACTATTTACTTTTCAAACCACACTCAAATAATAGTAGGAAAAGAAAAAGCTATTAATAACTGTTACGAACAGATGAGTTGATAGCATGTAAATGCTCAGTTGTTAATACAGTAAATGCTGTTGTAAGCGAGTGCCAGGAGAACATCACACCAACTGTGTACATACACCTTGTTAATGAGCAATAGGCTGGAAACATCCTAATGCAGCATCCAGATTTTAAACATCCATCCACATTTTTAACTGCTTCTGAGCATTACAGTTAAAAAAATCTTATGTCTCCTTACAAATGAGACTCCAGTCACTCCTTTCAGAAGGCTATAATTCTTGGCTGTATTAACAAAAATCCCCCCAGACCAACTGAGCAGCCATCAAAGCTAGCAAATGATTTTTCATTGGGTTGAATTGACTTGGTTTTAAAGAGAGGGTATAATGTGAATATAATCTAAATCAAAGTTAGATTTTAAGAAAGGGATTCTGGAGTACATAATACTAATGTCTCTATTTCAAAATAAATAGATATTTTTCTTTTCACCTAACTATAAACGAATATTTTTTATGAAATAAAATTGCATTTTCTACAGCAATACAATGTTTTCATGGAATAACAATGTTCTTTTTTTCCAGACGATTTGAAGCAATTGGCATGTCTGTATTATGTACACTAAAGTTTGCTTCAAATTAAGGTACAATAATTTGTATATTCTCTACCAGAATAGCTAATATAGCTATAATTAGTTTAAAAATTAATAATTTTGTAAGGAATTGTTATGGAATTCAAACACAAAGCAAAAGTATATTATTATTCAAAATAAAATTTATAAAAAAAAATTCAAACCTTTTCTAAGTTGTTAGTTACATTGTATAAATCTTTAGCATCCCTGTGAAATTCTTTAAGAATGCTATTTTCTCCTATTCCAAATTTCATATCTTTTAAAATCATTCTTATCAGCCATTTCTGTTCCAAAGCTGATGTATTGCGCAACAGATGCAACAAATCATGCTTCAGTTCATCTGCAAAAATACATTTTTCTTTTTAATTGAAAATTTATTTTTTAAATAACCTATAAAGAAAAAATATATTAAAGATGCATTGCAAATTCAAAAGAACTTGAACCTGAATAAATTTCAATAATAAGATCATTTTTAACTTGTCAGTTGAATAACCTATAGTGAAAATGATCAAAATACAATGCAAACTTTAGCCAGAATAAATTTCAAAAACGATATCATTAACATATATTATTTTGTTACTATATTTATACCAGTTATTCTTATTTGTTACTTTCATAAAAATAAAATCTTTATAATAGATTTTAAATAATTATTATAATAAGATATTAATTTTCTTGAAAAAGTAATTATTGTTATATAAAAGCAATAATATATGCAAAATTTATTATCCTCAGAAGAGAGGTACTATTTATTATTTTTTTTTTTTTTTTACAATGTAGTTATGTATTTGTCATTTCCCTCTAATGATTTTAATTCTTCTTAAATAAAAATTAAAAATATCAAATTGTAGAATCGCATATTATAGAATGCTGTATGGTTATTTTATTTTAAATGTTATTATATAAATGTATGTATCATATATTACAAATTTATAACTAACTACTTAAAAATGTACATAAACATCTAAAAAAATTATTCATAAAATTTAATTAATAATATCTTTTAATTACATATGAAAATGTTTTAAAAATAAAGCAAATTACATGAAAAAAATTAAATATTTTTCTTTTAAATTCCCTATATGTTAAACAGTTCAAAATATCTTCAAGAAAAAAAAAATCAATAACAAAATTTTTCAAAATTTTATTAAAATAAAAATTAATTTTTAATATTTAAACACAAGTTAAATGATTCCTGAATTATTTACATAAATAAATAATAATATAGTTGAATAATCTTAAATTTTATCACTGATGAGGTGTCATGTGTCTATGATTTCAAATGTTTAAAAATATAATTTTGTTAAAAAAAAATCTAAATTACTTCTTTTCTCAGAGTTTTGAAACATTCTCTAATATTAACAAGTTATTTTTTAACTAAATGAAGAACTACTATTGCAAACATTATAATTTTAATCACAAATAACTAAATTTAACAATTTTTAAAAATTCAGTAGCATTTAAATTTTATAAACATAAATTATTACAAATATTATAACACATACTGAAATTACTATACATTTTTTCAAATTAAGTTAAAAAAATTTGAGTAATAATCAACAGTAATTAAAATAAAACAGAAAAGAATAGAAAATAAGACAGAAAATTCAACTTTAAATTGAAAGTAAAAGCAACGCCAGATATATGAAATACAATAACTTTCCTTTAATCTGAAAATTGATAATTTGACATGTTTTACAATCTGACAGCTTTCACTTTCATATTTTGTGTATGGATTATGACATTTGTTGACCTTGACAAGAAATGTTGTAGATGGTGAAGCAACGTTTCTTGCAGAACGATGACATATTTTGCCAGATATTTTTATCTACACAGATTCAGAATGTGAGTTAACATATTAAATATGCTCACATTTTAATAATTTAAATCTTTTTAATTTTCAAAGATAAAGCCCTCTACATAGAGTAAAACAATATTGGAGTCCTATAATCTGGCAAAATCACTGATGTCGTCCCAAACATACTGGATTAGAAAGAAGTTACTGTATTAAGAAATTCCTAAGTAAGACGAATATGTTAAACTTAAATACCTTTCTTTTTTTTCTGCATGATTAGTAGCAATGTTATCTAAATAGTGATTTATATCATGAACTGTTAGACTTCCAGTCTCAGGGCTCCTATTTTTCAGAACAAAGTAAGCCACACTAGCAAAGTCTCCAGCTTCCTAATATCAAGAATAATATTATAAATTTTCACTCAGTATAAATGCATTGTTTACAAAAGTTACTAAATATTGTAGAATTTCGTTTCAAACACATCCCAAAAATTTATATTCTATTAGTGTCAGTATACATTTTTAATGTATATGTAATTATTTCTATACAAATACCTATTTTTAATAACAGTTATAATGAGAATTAAAATCATTCTGCTGAACTCTCATTTTTTTTTTTTATGCTTAATAAACATGACAAATCTACAGAATTTTAAACATAATAATTCAGAAATTAGGATTACAATCTTTAAACAAACTTATTTAACACAGAATTAACCATACAAAATAATTATTTCTATAATATACTTTCATTGAAAGATATAACAAGAAAAACTGCTTTTAGTGTCACTTTCAGAACTTTTTCTTTTATTTCAAGCCTAAACACAGTTATAAAATATTTAAAACAGGAAATTTGTAATAAAATTTAAATTACTTAATAAAATGGGTTTGTCTGAATTGTTTTTTTCATCATGTTCACAAAAGGAAAATTATAGAAAATACAATTATTTTAAATAAAATTTCATGTTTCTGTTTTTCATTTATGTTATGTTCATTCACTTAAGACTGTATGCTTATTTAAGTTTCACTATAATACTTAAATCTCCTAAAGGACACTGAAATCCCATTTTAACTTACTTCTTTGGCTTCCATAAGTATCATTTTTATTTATCATTAAAAAATTGCCTTTTGCATACATTCATCATCTTCAAAACAGTGAAATGAAGAGCAAAACAATACATTGTTTTTATATTGCAGCTAAATTTTTCTTGGTACTATTCAGAATTAAAGCTTCTGATATAATTTTTGTTACTTATTCTTCATTGAGATATTTGAAGAGCGTCTTTATTAACTGTAATTTTTATCATGGGCACACACTCGTTAAAAGCTCCAATTTTGAAGTTTACTTACAGTTAGTTTGGTGGAAGGAAAAAATAAAATATTTCAAAACCAACATCCATTAAATAACATAGCAGGATTATATTTTTTGGCATTCACGAATATAGTATACTGTTTATAAGGTATATAACCAAGAATATCGTATTTAAATACAATAAACATTGAGTCGTTGAAAGAAAAAAAGCACCCCTAACCTGCATAACAGGCTTGCCTTGCATGATGACAGTGCATGCACACAACAACCAAACATTGTTTTCATAGGAACTGTGAAATGCACAGTTTCATGCAACTTTTATATGAATTATGGGATAGAGAGTAACATTAAAATCTAACATTATATACTGTACTAGTATAAGAAAATGTCAATTATATTAAAAGATATTGATAATAAGGAGCATATATAGTGGATGACCTGCATGCTTATTTAACATCTATTTTTTATAAGCAAGTATAAAATTTGAAATAATAATGGTCTTAAACAAATATCATGAATTTTACAATTATTTTTAACATTCAATATTTTTTTTTAATGATTTAAACAATGAAATATACTAAAAATTTTGCCTCGAACATTATCTGTAGAGAAAATTACAAATTCTCAAATTTTTTATCAATCAATAATATAAACAAGAATTAAAAAAAAAAGTAGCCTAAACATAATTTTAAATAAAAATATTTATTTTAAAATTAACATTGTAATACCAATTTAAAAATAAGCCTTTTATAAACCTTATTTTTAAAAACCAATTTAAAATTAAGCTGCAATTTCACAATTTGTATTAATTGTCTGTAAAGTCTCGTCAGCCTCATTTTCATTCCAAATTATTTGATCAATTATTTCAATTAATTATATTATTATGAAAATAAATAATAAAAAATAAAAATAAATATTTAAATTATTAATAATATAAATAGAAATAAATATTTCAAATAATACAAAAGTATTATAAACTTAAAATTGGAAAAGAGCTACTTTACTTACATTGCTTGCAGATTTTGGTGAACGGTAATTAAGAAGTTTTTGTGCATCAGTACCATTTTTATTCAGGCAAAATATTTCAATGAACAATTTGGCTAATGTATACTGTAAGTAAAATTCATAAAATATATGAATGTCTGTAAACAAAAAAAAAAATTTCTTTAGTAATCAATAATAAAGTTGGAAATATTTTTGTCTTATATATCATAAAATTAAAAAAAAATAAGACTAACAATAGTAAAAGAAAATACAATAGTAAATTTTTCTATTAAACGAATATGATCAACTTAACCAAAGAAATTTGGACTGAATTTTTGAACACTGAAATTTAAAAACATCACCTTTGTTGATTGTTAATAAATGTTTTCAGGAATTTAAAGAAAACATTATAGAAATTTATAAATAACTAGTAACAGCTAAAAAAAATTTCCATTAAAACTGGAAAAAAAAATGTTTTTCAGAAGCAAAAACAAATTACTTTTGCTGCAAATTTGTACAGCTTATTTATTTTACCAAAAAAAGTATTCTAATATCATTTAATAAAATGGAAAATAAAAATAATCAACACATTTTAATTCATATCATTTATCTAGTTTATGCATTGTAATTTTGAAAAAACTACTTAAGAATATAAATAAACAGTGAAAAAAGTACTATAAACTAATGGTTCAAATATATCTCATTATATGAAGGAATATAACGAATCATACATTAATAGTGTATAATATTTCTAATTTAATGATAAAGTACAAAAATACCTCTTTAATACCATATGCAGCTCTTTGTCTTTCACACTGGGGTAACAAGAGACGCATGACAGGAAAAAAAGAATCCGTCTGGTTTGAAAATAAAAAAATAAATAATTCAAAATTCATATTCACTTTTTTATACTCAATTGAAAATTTTGAATAGTTAATCTATAGCAAGTTAAATACTACAGTCAAAATATGATATAAATTATATAAAATATATTATTTATATTTTAAAAAAAATATAACTATAAATTTCCAATTTTCATTCTTTGATCAAATTCTTTATCATATAACAAACAGGTAAGCTCAATTTTTAGAAAATATTTAATTTAACTCTGGTGAATAGAAGAAAAAAATTATAGAATTAAAATTCACAATTATTTTAAATAAAAACAATTTTACTAACTTATACATTTAATTGTAATTGAACTTTTCACATTTCAGCATAGAACATTCATATCTACAAAAAAAAAAAAAAAAAAAAATTCCAATCTTGTACAGTAGTTCCAGTATTATAAAAAAGGAAAAATTGCATTTCAATCTTTTATTTTAGTTAATGATAGGCATATAAAATAACTATAAAAATATAAATGGCAACAGAAATACATAAATAGTTGAATTACTTTTACAATGGAAAGTTTCAAAATGTAATAATATATGAATGATTATCAAAGATTTTTTTTTATATATAAGTGAGATTCCATTTTAAAAGACATAAAAGATAAACTATAAAATAATAAAGACAGTAATTCAAGATAGGACACATTTCAATTAGGTTTATGACTAAAATTCATTCATAACACCTATTTAATCCAACAAATTGTAGTTAAAAAAATATTTAAAATTATTAGTAACCTATTTAATCTTCAGTAGTAGACATTAATAATGTAGTTTGAACTGAAAACAGAGGATATAGAATTTAAACTAAAAATATATCACTGAACGTAATAAAGTTAAAAAAGAAACAGAAATGGAAAAAAAAAAATCAATATTAAGTTCTATTTATAGACAAATAGATGAAGAAGGATAAAATTGAGGTTACAATAAGTTAATGACATAAATTTTAGATGGAGTGTATTTTCATTAAAATGTAAAAACATAGATAACTTACTGTATTGGGATTGCTTGATGTAGATGTTTATGAAAACCTCGCCAAAAGTTCATAAATGCTACCAAAGGCTCAAGTTTATATTTTCCTTTCTTTTCTGCGATTTTTTGGCATAATTTACACAAATGCTGAATGGCTTTTTTTTTGCTTTCCGAGACTGTTGACATTTTTTGATCCTGTTAGACATGAAGAAATTAATAAATTATAAAAAAAATATATTATAGGTTTATCTATCATAAAATTAATCAAACAAAAAGAAAGCATTTAAAAATTGTTTTTCACAAAATTTCAAAATTAAAATAAAAAACATGCAAATGTTTAAAGATTGCATGCTCAGAACATTTACATTTTAATAAAAATAAATTCTTCATATTATTATTACACAATATAAATCAATAATTACAGAATATTTCTTCATAAAAAGTGATTATAAATAAAAATTTCATGTTTGAAAAGTCAAAAAGTTGTAGAATTGGAAAATCTAATAGAAAATATTATAGAAAAAAAAAAATAAAGCGTCTCAATTTTTTTGTACAGATATAGTATAGTCAAACCCCAATTTCAATGGTATATTTCATTACAAATTCTAAGCAGAGTCTAAAAATTTACAGCTTGCGATTTATTTTGTTAAGCATTAGATGTTACTTTCTCCTTACTGCTGTCACAAGTTGTCTCACAAATGAGAAAAAGGAGAGAATTAAATTATTTGCTATTTTTCAGCACATATTATTTGGATAACTTTCACTTCCCTTACTCAGTTTCCCATAGATTCATCTATGGGAAATGTTTAGTATGGAGTGATTAAAAATGATCCTGCGGCTAAAATAATAGGGTTCTATAAAATGGACCATCAAAATAACTTAAATACTATACCTGCATAATATGGTAACTCAATCATAATATAATAAAATTATATAATCGAATCATGTTAGTTTAAACAATCTGATACAATCTCTCACATTCAATAGCATTAAAAATTCACTCATGCATTTTAAAATTAAATTAATGTTTGGGAAAAAAAAAAAAAAAAGGTTCTGTTTTCAATATTAATTTTTTTAGCGAAGCCATAAAAAATAAAATAATTTATAGAAAATAATTTTTAAATTTTAAAAACCATTCATTATCAATATTTTTCTTTTCCCAGAATGCGGTTATCAATACCAGACAGTTATCTTTTATGCCATAAGCAAGGGCTGCATCGGCGTTATTTATTTAGCACTATCCAGGGGGCATGTGTAGTTGAAGATAGGCTATGGACACTAAGTAACACTACCCCCACAATGCTCTATGATCATATTAGACCAGGACCTATGAAAGACCCCAAAGTGGTTCGGACACCACTACAAACATCCATGCACCGCTGGTTTCAAAAACCTGTGGTAGTGAGCGCAGAGCTCCACCACTCTGCCATCAGGCCTCTTTCCATTATTTATATAAAAGTAGCAAATTCAGTTGTATGTTATGTTCATTTTTCATATTATTTACTGAAAATAAAATACATCTTTCTTGGAGGAAAAAAACAAACACATTGAAGATTGCCACCACTTTTAACTTTAATGATATATTTGCATGTTTTGCAACATGTGAATTAAGATTGTTTTTAGAAAAGATATACTATTTTACTGTATCATTTCTATGTCCAGTTATCATTTGATGGCATAGTGCACATTAAGTGCAGTAATGGAGAGTATCAATTCAACATGGTAGCTATAAAGGAGTACTATTTCTATTTTCTGCATTTCGTTCTCCATAATTTGATGAGAATAATTTTTTGCTTGTTTAGCAAATTCAAAATTAGACCATGCAAACTACAAAAAAATAAACAAGTGATTATAAAGTTTGAACTTCTATATACCATTTGTTCAATTTTCTACAAATATGTAAACAAACAAAAATATATGGAATTGAAAGTTAAAAAAAAAAAAAAAAAAAAAAAAAAAAAAAAAAAAAAAAAAAAAAAACTGTCAAATTCTTAAATTACAGCTGAATTAAAATTCATACTTATACTGTAAAAATATAAGTTAAAAGTATTTATTTTTACAATTGAATGAATTTTATGTGTTTCATTTAAATAAATTTAGTATTTTTACACTTAAATTTGAATTTATTTTTTACTTATTTTCACTCAAATATAAATTATTTCCACTTTTATTTTTAATTTAGAATTTATCATTTTTAAGAAGATATTTGTAAACATTAAGTGAACATAAAATAATAACTTTTAAATTAATTTTCAAATAGCACAAAAATATTATAATATGGATAAAGCTAAGTAGTTTTATTTAAATATATTTACATAATTTAAATCGTTTACCATTCATTACTTTTAACATTTAAAATATATTAAAAAACTGCATACAACAAAAAAAATGTGAAAAATATAATATAATTTATTTTTTAATGAATAACTTTCACGTTATCAAAACTTCCATTAAGAGACCAAGATAAAGGCAGAATCGTCGATGCAAATAATACAAATTGTGTAATAATAACCATACTTTTCTCATACTTATTAAATATGTTGTGGAGTTACACTAATTAACATACTTTACAATAAAAAATTAATTTAAACAAACCTTAAAAATTAGCCTGACTTTTTCATTTAGACCTGTCAAAGGTTTTGCTTGTTACATTCAAAGAGTTCTAGCATCTTCCAACACAATCGGCTCTCTGCTGCATTGGAACGATTTTGACGCGGGTTTGATCGCAATAAGAAATAAATAACTGATTGAACTCTGCTGTTCACATGAAATATTTCTTTTTCTGTCGTAACATTTTTATTATTAATGAAG
>BPLR01018747.1:0-81096 GCA_021605095.1 Caerostris extrusa
CTGCGCTGGCAAGCCCGAAGGTCCCTCCAGCAACACAGCTTCGGCAAATGGCCTCCATCCCACGCATGAGCGTGGCCGCAGGTTTGGCATAAGCAAATGTTGCTTATTTGATGCCGTCTAAAAGGCGCCAGTAAGATACCATGTGACACTGACGCGTAGTTCACACCCTTCACCCCACTGGCAAAAGCCACTGCTTATGGTGGTTGCTCGTGAATGCAAATTATTTCTTGTGTAATGCACAATAAAAGGGAAAATATCGTGGCTGGCTTATTTCAAAAAAGAATGCCAGTTTTAATGCTGCATGCATAATTGTTAATATTATAATAAAGACTTAATTTACTGTCTGTTATTTTTTTTTAATTATAAATAGCCATGAGCTTTCTGTATGGTTCCATATAATGTGACAATAATGACAATAACATAAATTTGTAAAATTTATTATTAAACAATGTTATGAAATTTTGTTTTATAATTATTATTTTCAGAACTCTTATGAAGACTTAATTCTTCTTTTCTTAATCCATTAATTACGCGTGCAATTCTGCATTTGAAAACCATTTATAAAAGTAAAAAACATTTATCTCGAAACTTCATTTTTCAAGCTATGCCGTTATTGCGCCCCATAAAGAGTTTTTTGTTAGATAGTACATAAATAAAAATTTTTGTTTCCTTTACTGCATTTTTTAAAATTGTTTTACTTTTTCCTTCATGTGTTATAACAACTGATTTGCAGTAAGCAACAATACAGATTCATATACGTACTAATGAATTTAGAATAAAATTTTAAATATATCTTAATTATACTGATATATAAACAATAATTCCAGAAAATAAGATAAATTACTTATATCTAATATAAATTGTTTATATCTAATAATTTAAAAGAAACTGTCATGAGTTTTTGTAGCATAAGGAGCAGCTGATTAATTTCCATCAAATTTTGAAAAAGATATGCCCCGATATTATTTGTTGTATTAAAACTTCATTTCTTTATAAAATGAAAAAAGATTTTTTACGGCCTGCATAGTGTGTGAATAAATTAACATTTTTCACATGATATATTCAATAATAATTTATTGATTGAGCTTATTTACATGTTTTAGCTTTTTTTTTTTGAAACTACATAAAAGAAATGAAAAATTTAAGATTTTGTATAGGACAAATTTGTAAATATAAAACCACAATACCATAGTTTTGAGATTAAATTTTTATCAATTTCTTTAAGATGTTTTCTTATTAAGGTAGGATCTACAAATGGATTAATGAAACTCTTCGTTCAATTTTTGATTGAATGTTTTTAAATAAATAATATTTTTATTTTTATTAAATTTATAAATGTACTTTTACTTACTGGTATTTTCCTTCAGTATTCTGCGGCCTGATAGCTAATTGGCTAGCTCCTGGCCATTGGTACCATAGGCTTCGAATCCTGGCTGTGGCATGGATGTTTGTTAGTGGTTTTGAAATCCACGTTAAACTGTTGGTCCCGGTTTGATTAGCCTAAAGTGTGTAAAAGACAAACCAAAGAGATTAGAGAGACAAACCAAACCTTTACTACTCATTTTCATATAATTGATGGCAAGGCTATCCGAAAGAAGCGTTTCATTTTGGAATTATAATGTCAAAATAACAATACCATTTGAACGATTGATCTTCATCGACTAGAATAAAAATAACCTGATAATTACATATATGCAATTTTTTTTTGGCGATGAGATCTTCTCAATTTTATTTTCTCCTTTCTTGAAAAGGCCCAGCAAATGAACTCGAAAACGAAGCCAATCACTTTCATTTCATCAAATTAAGCCATAAGAAACTTTTTAAATTGCATAACTTTATCGAGGGCGGTGAAGACTTTTATTCCACCAGTTTCAATTAAAGCTAAATATGCGTGCGAATCAATATTTCGTTGAATTTTAATGGCCACTCCACGTTCGAAAGTTAAAATTGAGACAATTCTAATTAAAAATAAAAATTATTTGATAACCAATATCGTTTTAAAGTTGTCTGTGAACAAAAAATAATTTCTATAATAGCACCATTTTAATTTTTTTCATTTATCGAAGCTTTAATAGTTGTGTTATTTACTGACGATATATTTGACCGAAAATCATAGGGAACTTGGAATCAAGTAGACAAGTAAGGAGTGAATCCCCTAGTAAGGAACCTGCTCTATAAATAATATGAACCAACTTAATAACACATTTATTATAACGACTTACCTACAATGCAATAAAAAAACTTATTTACAATGTAAAGAACTATCAATACCTCCACCCACACAATGAAATATTTACACATGAACATTAAACATTTAGAGGGACATCTACCCCTTTTCCAAAACTTCAATAGGTCGTGGCAGTTTTCACCGTAACTCAACACTGCGCAATGCAATCCACTTGCTTTTTTTAATCTTTGATCTTATCTCGCCATTTTTTTCACAACTTGGTGTGTCCTAAGTAATTTCCTCCGTGCGGCTAGCTCTAGTTCAACTACTAGACTTTTGTGATGAAAAATTAGAATATTGCATGTTTGCATTCAGTTTTTCGAAATCATTTTCTGTATTTCAATTAAGAAACTATTTACGAAAACAAATCTGAAAGCTTTAATTTAATTTTATTATTTATCTTAAAGCAATTTATTTTAACCGAGTAAATTTTATTTGAGTGCAAAAAATTTTTATTTGAGTGCAATTTTTGAGTGGGTTTTTATTTGAGTGCAATTTTTTATTTGTGGTAATTTTTATTTGAGTGCAATTTTTTTTATTTATTTTTATTTGAGTGCAATTTTTTATTTGAGTGGTAATTTTAAGTTTGAGTTTTAGTGAGCAATCCGACAATAAAATAATCAAAAATTTATAAAATTTCTAATTTCTTTTTTTCGAAGAACTAAAAACAAATTAGAAAATATAATCGCACATCATCGTGGGAAAATAAAAATTTGTGTATTCCTAATCACCCCTCAACTTAATAAAAAAACCTTATAGCGCACATAGTCCCTTAAATAGTCCTATAACTAATTTAATAGTCCCTATAATAGTCCTATAACTTTATGCCAACTTAAAAGTTTTAATTTTTACCTAATGCGATTTCATTAACAATGCGTTTAAAATGCTCGATGCAACACATCAATGCATGTTTCAATCAATAGGAGAATCACAGCAGATGACCATATCATTTCTGGCTTATTATTAAAATTCTGCCCTAAAATTAATTTGAATAATTGGAAACTCAGACAGAATTGTGAATAAGTCAGGCTGTCTGGTCTATCACATTAATAGACATGTAATACTCGAAGGCATATTTACGTCATTTGCGAACATTCGAATAATCGGGCATTTATATAATTTTAATTAAGTGAAGATGAGTCGAAAATAGCTAATAGGAATAACAGAATAACTCGCATTAGGATACGTTAAGAGATGCGATAATCTAATTTTAAATTCAATTTTACTAACAAGTTAGACTTATTGAGGAGTCAGTAATATTATTCACCACTGACATATTTAATGAATAATTGTATAAGTGTTTTAGTTATATCTTTGAACTATAACTTATAGAAAATTAACGAAAAGTTCATTTAAATTTAAAGGAAATTAACAGTATTGAACGGAAAATTTGGACATATATATCATATTTGGACATATAAAAAGGTATCATGTTAAAAATGAACATTAGAATCGTCTACTATAGTACTATAGATGAACGTGATAATTAAAGGAAGGTATTAATTATTTGGAAGTATAATTAAAATTATTAGTTTTATATTTATTCGCTAAATATGTCAGTTCGCTAAAATATTATATTCAAAATTCACAATATGTCCTTAATTTATATAAGATTATGTTATATATGGTCAATTGATGACCAGTGGTTTGATATACTGCAGTACCAGGCAAAAATTTTGGTTTATTTTTAAAAATCGTTTTTACAACTGTAACTGTGATATTTTTATGATAATGCGATTATAAATTTTATGACAAATTTTTTGGTTTATTTTATGTGTAATGCGAAATGATTCAATTTTTTAATTGGTCATTTCAATAGCGTGCAATATTTTTTAATTGACTATAGGGCACTCACAGAGTAGAACTAATCAAAATATTTTGTGACAGTTGTATTTTCGTTCCAGGATCCAGGAAAATCCAGGAGCAAAGGCAAAATAAGTTACCATCCTTATTTCTATAGGTAAATTGAAGAACAAAGCATTTGATTTCTCTTTCTAAAATTATAGTTGTATTTCTTTTCTTGTATGTATTAAAAATTCAACATAAGGCATGATCTGGCTAGTGTTCCTTCAAGGAAAAATACTCTAAAGAAGTGACACAAGGAATAAAAAATGATTGGTCAATGTTTCATTATCTGTTAAATATTATTGGTACAAAGTAGAATTTAAATATGTAAGTAAATATGCAATTGTTTTTTAACGATTGTGACTGACTGAGTGCAGAAGGAAGAAGTTAATATTTCCTGACAACTCTTGTGTAAAAAACAAAACAAAACAAAAAATACGCCATTGGTGGTGCTTTATAATTCGAATTTGCCTATCAATACTTTAAAGTTTTGAAATCATGAATTACATCATAAATATGTTTAGGGCATTACTTTAAAATGGAAAAGTAAATTGGAAAATGAAACATTAAATAGATAATGAGAAATTATTACATTTTTCTACTAATTAGATAATTAACCAAGGAATTTTGATTGTTACAAGGAAGTTTGAAGTATAGTATTCATAATATTCCATGCTATTCTATATATGTAACTAATTCATTTAGATTACTACTAACATTATCATTATATTTAAGGTATTTCCATTTCACTAATCGATAACACGAAGTTTAATATTGATGGTAAATAATAGTTAATGAAGTATGGTGCAATTTTTTCTTCGATGTAATAAGTTTTGGATAAGGTTTAGTTTATACAATTTACAGATAAATTATGAGAATCAAATACGTTTTTTCCACCTTGCAGATTAGTTTTCAGCGTGAATCTTAAAGTAATCTGCGATATTACAAGAATATATTCGAGTAACAGTTAGATACTATTTTATTTTGTTTAGGAATAAAAAAAAATTACAATTTAAAATTGCTTAAGAGGTTATTATAAGAATATAAAATGATAATAATATATATTTCCAATACCATTTTTTCTGTAATGAAAAAAAAAAAAAGTAATGTAATTGTTCTAAATAAATAAATTTCTTTCCTTTAAATTAAATCAGTTTCATAAAAAAAAAGCTTTCATAGTTTTACGATTCAATGAGTATGACATAATCCAACATACTTTCAAAGGATTACCTGCTTACATTACTGAAAGATAAGTACAATAACTAATGTGCATGGTATTAAGTTACATTAGCTGTCGTATTCGTGTTCTGTATTAAAAATTTCCTTCAGTCTTTTAGTAGTATCGATTTACATTTTCTAATAACTCGTTGCATGATACTATTGCATTTTTATAAAATAATTTGAATAATTCGTTCGCCAAATAAATGTCTATGTAAACATTTTAAAACTGATTTCAAAATTTGATGAAATCACTAATGTAATGAATTAATGTTGCTGAAAAAATATCTTAAAAAAAGAATACAATAATCAGCAAAAGTATTAGTAAATATTTATTTTATTTTTTTTGAAATAGTAATTATAATTAATTAAGAGATGATTAAATTGTCCTTTTGTTAACAAAGCATCCAAAATTTTTTTTTTTTATTTTACGGTTTCGAAGTAATACAGTTTAAACTAGAGGTGTCCAACTTTTTGACTTTTTTGGAACGCATTGGAAGAAAAACTTCTTGAAGTTTATTTTCTTCTTGATTATTGAAATAAAATAAAAACATTATTAACTTCATTATTTTTAATACACATTTAAATATTTTTAATTAAAAAAAATAAAACAAATCTTGTAAAATTATCAATTGTAAACAAAATTATGAGATTATATAAATTTATCAATTGTAAACAAAATTATGAAATTATATAAATTTATCAATTGTAACAAAATTATGAAATTATATAAAATCATCAATTGTAAGAAAATTATGAAATTATAAATTATATAAAAAAAATAATACTCAGTGCATTATACCTCAGTGCAATGTTTTACTGTTTTGCATTTTATTTAACTCAGTGCTTTACAATTTTAGATTAGGTCGTAAGTAGAACAGTCAGGGTTTGCCCCCATTTAGACATACATAAACTGTTCAACCTTAGCTGTTTACTGACAATTTGCACTATTTGTATTTTCCATATTTGCATTTATTGTTTTTTATTTATGTATTCAGTTTCAAATATTTCATTTTTTCATCCCATTGAAAAACAGTTAATGTTTTCTTCCTATGTTTATGATACAAATCGGTAATCTAAAAATTTGAAGCATATAAATATAAGAATGAATGTATGAATATTAAGGAGATACGAGCTCTTCTTACTACTTGTCTTGAAACGTTAGTGAAAGAGTATTGTGTAGCGGAATGTTTATAACTTTTCAAGTTCTTTTTTATTTTGCTCTTATAAAATCAAATATAAAAATGAATGCAGTGCACACTTAGCATGCATGCAGTTTATATTTTTGAAAAGTACTTTTGAGACGTTGAAGTATACCGTTAAATTATTTTTGCAAAGAATGTTGTGCATCCAAAAATCACTACTTAACAAATGTGAAAAGAGTTTCCTGTTTATGTGACCTCTGTGAAACTGAGTGACTTGGAGATGGAAAACTCAGATGAGAATTTGAATGATGAGTTTTAGATACTTGGAAAAGAAGTTCTCTGAAGTCTTTCCAACGAAAATTGAAAACATTCTGAGAATTTTTTTTTTTCCGTTTTGTTGACAATGGTTAGAATTTTAAATATAAACATTAGAAGTTTCTTCACGAGCACTAAAAGAGATTGCTTTATGAAAATTGGACGAAAAAGCATTTTAAAAGCAGGAAATGATTAAAGTGTTGATGAAATTACTATAAATGCGATTTAAAATTCCATGTTGTTTGAATAATTGTAATTTATCATTTAATCAAAAGCAAAAAAAAAAAAAAAAATAGTAAGTAAAAATTGAATTTTAAAGAAATATATTTATAAAACACAAAGTTGAGCCTCACCATTAATTAATTATGGGAACATAATTTTTAGTATATTTTATAAGAAAAATCAGTTTATAGTATAGAAAAAAAAATATATGATTTATTAAAAGTCTTTAAGTTAAAATTTTTGATTTCAACCTCAACTGCTTCCTAATGACTCCAAGAATATGCATGTATTTTTTGAAGTTAAGACATGTATTTTTAAATTAAGACTGATTTAAGATACACGATGGTGAAATACGATTGGTTTAAGATATGTAATATTGAAATACGATTGGTTTAAGATATGCAATATTGAAATATGATTGGTTTAAGATACACATTTTGAAATAAGTGATTTATGATTAAACAAATTATTAATTAAGAGTGGTTTCAGTTCACAAAAAATTATTAATTAAGTAAGAGTTATTTAAATTAAATTATTAAATCATTTTAAAGTTTAAGATTTATTTTAAAAGTGAATATTTTATTAACAGACTTTTTAATACGAATGAAACATTCAGAAGATAAAAAATTATTATTTTTTATAAGTAACATTTTAAGATTTAAATTACCCGTTTCGGATAAGAGAGAGTCTTTTGCTTTATAAAAGAATGAAATAATTTTTGAAAATGATATTTACTTGATAAGCATTTTAATGCTATTTTATTTACATCTAGCCGCGAGCACATATAAAGAGTTAATTAAAAATACCTTTTTTAAGAAGTATATTTTATTGAATAGTGAAATATTTGTTTTGGAAGCTTAAATAGGGATAATATAGGCTTAATATTTCTTAGGTAAATTGTCGATGAACAGATAGAGAGTTTGAAGTTTTAGTCACACGTTTTCATTTGATATAAAAATGTATTGCAATCAAATTACTTCTTTTATATTTTTAATTTCACCTTAAAATTTTAAATAAAAGTCACATATATATATACGTTTGAAAAACTAAACTAACATCCTCAATACATGATTATAATATTTTAAGCATTTTAAGGAAAGTAGAAAAAAAAAAAAAAAAATAGAAAGCTCAAATTTAAAGTTCAGCTCTCCTTTTAATCATGTTTTTTTTCTAATTCTTTTTAACTTTTTATGTGATTTTCATGAATTAAAATTATATACCATTCAAAATGAAAAGAAAATTAAACATAGTTATTTTTAACTAGATTTTCTAACTAGAACTAACTTTAACTAGATTTTAACTAAGTTTAACTTAATTCTAACTTCTTTCTTTTAGATTTTCAAACTTAGAATTAGGTAAAAATAAAAGTAGTTTTAGCAAGAAAATCCAAATGCAAATTCAATTTTAATTTTATTTTTATTTCTCACAAATATAAATGATCTTACAATAAAAGTGGCATGGATTTGTTACGAATACATCAGAAGAAATATTTTCTTTATCATTGGTCTCTATAGATTTATGAATAGAAATATTTCACTTTTAAAGTTCTTGACATTTACTTTTATTTAAATGTTGCATGATATTTACTTTTATTTATAAGTAAATATCATGCAACATTTAAATAAAAGTAAATGTCAAGAACTTTAAAAAAGTGAAATATTCCTTTCATAAATCTATAGAGACCAATGTCTGAAATATGAGATGTTTTGAAAATATAAAGTATGGATGAAATATAGTTTAGTTCCCTGAAGTATTTTATGTTCGAGAAATGTCAACATCTCAAGTGGTTTTGTGTATGTCACAAAAATTAATTAATTTATACACAGTATTCAGAAGTTCAAATTCGCATTTATCAATTTGAATTCATTCTGTTGTTATAAATAGAAACATAATTCAAATCTTAAGCATTGATGATTCGTTAAGACGCGGAAAATACTCTTCAGTTTTCGAGGTGTTAAGCACGTTGAGCACGCTTAAAGTCTCTCTCTAATTAAAATTACTCTCTCTCACATAAGGCTGTGAATTTGAATTCTTCGCCACTTAAGTGCTTGAATAAATAACCACTATACTTGGCATTACTCAGTTCAAAAGTGCTTATAGCTGATGAGAACTCAGGTTCAAACTTCGAAATCGTGTTTAGGATAGTTTTCTTTGCGTACGTGTACAAATATTAGGAAAGTCAAACGGGATGAAATAATTGTGAAAGGAAAATCAAGCAAGATTCCTGTTTGAGCACGTTTTTTTGTTGTAATTATTGAGTATGATATTGCATTAATTAAACAAATCATATATATATAAGGAAGTATTAGTCTTGGTGAAACAATTCAAGTGCGTGAAAGTTTATATTCGCTATATTTAGAATTCTAACATGAAAATCTTCAGCACTGATGTAAATTTTAAGCTGACAGTCATGGTGTTGTTGAAAAGGGCTTGTTGTGAGAACTACAATGAATGGCCAATTCAGTAGAAAGATGATTCATACGCAAATGTCAGGAACAAAAAGTCACAAATGATGTGAGGGGACGGTTCACTCAGTGCAAGATAACAAAAGAAAGATTAATTAAAAGATATATTCCGCAAATACAAATGAGCTCGTATGCGTGCGATGTTGAAGAAATCATCGGTTGACCTTAACCGTGGTAGAATGATCAACAGACATGAGGAGGGGCGTAGTGTGTCCCTTTCCATATTGGACAGTGTATTCGTATATAAAAGCAAGATTATTATGAGTGCAACTTACTTAGTTTCGTTTGGTAGCTAGAGTTAAATTGCGATCCTCATTCTTTGGTAGCCTGATTTTGACATCGTCCTGATCTTCAACTAAAATTTCCTGTTTCCGAATACCAATTCTGTAAATTGACATAGTTAGACATTTGACATCTGCTAAATAAATCGTTTTTAGCCGGTTTCTAAGCGACCGATCTATCTCTAGGCTACCTATCCAGCGAAGTCATGGTGTTGATACATCGCAGTCACTATCATGAAGAATTCAACGCATGTCATCGTTTCCTAATCTCCTCCTATATGGAATGCCATAGGTCGCTTTTCACCCGATTTTTTGTACCCAATTCTCAATGCCCCTCAAATTTTTTTAGTATTGTGTCCATAATAGTTTTATTCTTGTAAATAATTATTATTTCCTTCCAAACATTGTCACTTTTTATCCACATATGATTAGAAATTGCAAGCAATGAGAAGTTATTCTTAAATTAAATTTTAAGTCTTCAATATTTTTAATACTTTTCTGCTACACTTTCTCTTCTTACTAGAAACGGCATGATCATCAATAGTTTGAAGTCATTTGAGGGGTTTGCAGTGAAAATAACTATCAAGTTGAATGTCTGTTTTTAGACCTCTTCGCAATTATTAATTTTTGTACATTCAATTTTTTAGTATTGCAAATTTTAGGGGGGAACCCATCTGAAGTGAGGCTGAAAAACAAACCCGATATACCTGTGACACTCTAGGGGACACATCGGCGAAAAAATAATTTTGACCGCAAAACCAGCTTCAGTGGAATAGGTGAGCATTTGAGCTTAAGAGAAAACATTGCGACCACTCAATACGGCAAATAATCAATTCCTCACAAATTCATTTAATCATTTTTATGTCTTTATAGAAGATACACTTTTAGACAGCTATACCAATAGCAATTGCAGTTATCAGTAATATCAGAAGCCATGATGCAATTCTGTATTTTTGTGTGCATCTTGTAAATTTACAATGCTAATGAAACATTTACCATTTCCTCAATTATTTAAAATGGAAAAATAGTCATGATACAAACATATTATCATCTTATGATTATTTTTTTAGAAAAAAAAAAAGAAGGGAAAAAAATGAAGAAAAATTGAAGCCATTTTCTTTGAAATTGCTTGCCATCCATGTAGGTAGTCCTTAACCAGAAAATTTAATGAACTTATTTTTATATTAAACATTTAGTATTTATCGGTACCATTTAACCTATTTCTTCTTTATGTATCCAAAACATACAAGTAGTGCTTTTTTAAGTACTTCTCCCCACCCCCAGAAATCCTAATCTTAAGAACCGATCCGAAATTTTTTATTCTACATCTCTAAAACAAAAAAAAAAAAAGATAGACATACATATGCATAATACAATTTTTAATGTATAGTTAATTGTAAAAAGATATACCCGTGAACTTATAAAACATTAAAAAAAAAAAATACATCCTTTCTGTGTTAAAAAACTGAAAACTTTGGAAAAATGATCAAGTTTAAGAAATATTTCTGCAGGATCTCATAAAATATATGACATATACCACTTTAAAAAGTATATAAAATATTAAAAGTGATATATAAAAGTGTAGTTCGGTGGATTTCGGGAAAAATTTCTCTCGATCCCTTTTTAAAACTTAAATAGAAAACTAGCAACAAAATTTGTAAGATAAAGATCAGTTTTCACCTATTGTCTTAGGAAAAATCCCTCTAGCTTAGGAAGACAGATAACTGAATGAAAGCCAATTTGAGCATGGAAGGACTTTTCATTGGTTTATACTTCAGGTCACCACAGCTAAAAGTCCTTCCTCTGATCCTATAAAAGAGCAGTACACAGCGACAGAGACGAAAGAAGGGACACCTGCAATAATAGTATAAAAATCTCTCATCAACATTCCCCCTGAAGACAATGGTTCAATGGCGTGGAAAGCATACGTTATTTTTGGTCTTTCTCAGAAAATGACGGTCTTTTATTTCATCTTTCGCACAATCTGGTCATTTCTTCGCCGTGATCCTTCTTAGCTCATTGTACGTTTGGCAAGATCCAGCCCAGACTTTGGAAAACCTCCGGGACCATCTTATTGTCTACTTTTCAGATGTTACAGTTTATCAAGGGAAGTAAAAAAAAAAAATACCAGATGGCTTCTTGTGTTTGTTATAGTACGTATCAAAATTGCATATAGGAATAATTGGAGAAGCAGCTGGTCAATTGTTGAGATTAATTCTTTTGTGATCACTCAAAATAAAATAATTTGCTTGCTTCAAAGAATCAACCGATGCAAAAGAACAATCGAATCGAGCAAATAATAATTTTGAAAATGAAGTAATGAATTTTTAAGAATTCCTTCTTTTTTATATTTTTCTTTAATTTTTTATTTCTTATTCTAAAACATTACTTAAATATTTGAAATAAACTAGATGAGCAAATAGTAAAAAGAATTTATTGATTACAATGGATTGTAAAATGTATTATTAAATGAATTTAATGCGTGAGTTATAATTATATTTGGAAAAGTTCACTAAAAAACTGCTGCTTGTATTTGTAATGAGAACTGTGACAAAATTTATACTTTATTCGAAATTATCAAATTCTTGTAGAAAATTTATTAATTTTTTCCTTAATTGCAAGTTATACATACGTACAATGTTTTTAAATTTTCAAAAAGATATTTTTTTCATCTAATGTAAAAGATATAGTAAAGTAGTAAATGTTTTCAATAAAATTTTGAGTGAAATATAAAAATAGACGCTAAATTCCTAATATGACAGTGATATATTACAAAAGTAATACTTAACTCAAAATTAAAATGAAATATCAAAACATTTTAAATATATGAGGATAAAAGTAATAAAATTTTCTATCTGCTTTTATTCACACTTAAAACATTTCACTTATTAATAAAAAAATAAAATGCACATAATGTTATGCTTTTACACTAATGTAAGAGTAAATAATAATAATTAATATACACTGTATTTATCCATTAGACTCACGGTTTTTCCATTTAATTGAAAATTCAACATTATTGTCTCATCTAAATTAATATGAATTTAAACAGCTGTAATCAAAGGTGGATTTCTATGAACATTCTATTATTCAGTTTGCAGTTCCAGTAACTATAATATAACTAATATAACTACAATATAACTAATTACTATTTAATTTGAAATACACTTAAGTTGTTGATTAGTGTTCAGTTAGTAATACTACGTATTAAAAGCTGCATTATGTGCAACTGAAACAACCATTTCCTTTTAAAAGGATTGTGTAGTAAATAGTAACCCTTTCTGCGACACCTGTGTTCAGAATAATGATTAAAATTAGCCAAACTGAATGTAGTCCGATTAAAAGTAACTAGGTGGATTAAGTATTTCGCAGAGGATAAATAAGCATACCAAACTAATGCAAGCAACAACTTTTGTAATGAGTTTAACTATTAAATGTTTTATCAATTAGCCTTTAATACTTAGATTAAATGTTTTGAATTCATTTCAAACATTTGAAAAAATAAAGAAATTACTTGTGTTATTTTATTATTTCCTTTTTGTAGAAATGTGTTTATTTCAACAAATTATAATTTTTAATTGGTAGAATGAATTTTTAAAATGTTTAGGTTTAGAAGAAATTAAATATTAAAATAAGTATAATAATAATAATAATTTTTTAAAGTCATCAAATAAATTTATTTATTAAGATATTCAAATTAAATGGGGTTAATTTAAATTTTCTTTATTTGCTTTTTTTGTTAAATTTTTCTTTCGGTAAGTATGCCAAATTCTACTCAAGATTATTTATAGTGTACAGTCATAAAAATGTTTTACTCATATTTATTGGGTTTTTTTGTTACTATCTGGAATGCTTAGAGGAATTTAAATTACTATACCTTACTTTTAATTTATGTGATGTCGATTAAACCATACTGTATATTATATATACGTATAGTGTCATACATCGAACCACATAAACAACATGGCAAAAACCATTTCAAATATACAATGAAGATACTTTTTACGATTTTGTAAACCGTATTTTCATGTAAACCATATTTTCATATTTTTGTAAACTATATATTAGATCCAACAGGGTATGAAGACTAATTTGGCGAAATATATGAATGTATGCTTTTGAATGGTTTTCTTAACTTTTAAAATAATGTTTGAATTTACTTCAATTTACATTATTACTCATCATTATTATGGTCAAATAATTTTAAAACTTCATGTTTTTCTATACTTGTTGGTCTTTTTTAATTCTTTGAATTGGATTGTGTCAGATGAATTTCAAGATTGCAATTTCAAGAACAATGTGTTTAATTTGAATTAGAATATTTGCATCAATATTGGTATCCTGTTCGTTGTTGATACAAAAATTTTAAAAATTGTATCTTGATAAATTATGTTAGTTCTGAATATATGGATATACTTTTAGAATATTCATGTAAATATTTAATATGAATGCACTAAAAATTGGGGAACGAAATGAAAAGAAACTAAATTCAAGTTGTTAAAGCATTGACTTAATTCATAGATATGCTTTCATAAGCAATAGTTTTTTTAAAAATTTCTTTAACAAAAATAGCTTTTTGAAGATTAGTTTACATATATTACATGATTATTTGACATATAGTATTATTGAAGAATATTAATTTATCAAAATTCAAACAAAATTTCAAAGAGAAAAAAATTAAGAACTTATAGATGCACGGTTATGAAGATATATAAATATCTTTAAAAAATTGATGAAACATTTTCAATGCATATTACGTAATTTTGTTAATTAAGGTGGATCAGAAATATTTCTAACATTTGTAATTTTTAATGCAAGATGAATAAACTGAGAAATGAAATTTATACTTAATCTTATTTTCGAAGACATAGAGGACACGTGAGTTTTAAATAATGATACCTGGTACATTTGTGTCAGTTGTTTAGCTAAGAGTAATATTTCCAGTTGTTAAGCTTCAAATGTTAGCTCGACAGAAGGAATAAATATATATTGACTACGATTCAAAATCTTGACTGTTAAAAACTGCTATGAAATATATATAGGATATAACATAGATTAGATAACGAATGCTTTAAAACATGAAGCATTAAGAGTCTCGAAAGAATAAATTAAATAATGAAATCTGATTTGTTTTTGTGTCAGTTGTTTAGTTAAAATGTAATATTTTCAGTTGTTAAACTTCAAATGTCAGCTCGACTGTAAACATATAATGACTACGATGATAAATCTTTTGACTGTTAAAGTTGCTATAAAACACATATAGCAACATACGTTAGATAACGAATGCTCTAAAATATGAAGCATCAAACAAACTAGAAAAGAAAGATTTTGAAAATGTTTACTCATTTCTTAAAATTAAAAAAATTTGTTTAGTTTGCTAATATAGATTAAAATCAAATTTAATTAAACCTCGTAATAATTTATACTCTCATAGCATAAGTATTAAAAATGTAGAGATAAATATTTATTTAATTATTGGAGAAAAAAATTTAAAGAATAATATATTTGAAAATTATTTAATATATGATAATAAATTTTTCCGTATTAAAACAATTATACTTTTAATGTTAATGCTTGAAAGAATGAGGAAAATGCATTAAACTAAGGGTTAAACTCAAACAAATTTATTTTATGTCTTTTAAATCAAGTTTCGTGTCTTTTTCAGTTTCTTTAGATTTTCAATTTTAGTGTTTGGATTATCATAACACTAATATTCTGAATATTTTAATACTGCATATATATTTATAGCGCTCTAGTCGTTTTATTCTAATCACTTCCTTAAAAAATAATATTCTTTTTAATATGGTTCTTTCAAAGTAAATTTATTCTTTGAGCTTATTTTAAAATAAAATAACAACTATCGTCTTTTCGTTAAGTTAATGTTATGTCTAGTGTTATGGGGCTATTCACCTTGGAACACTTGTGTGTCTTACTATTTTTAAACGAAAAAAAGCTGGTTTTACATTTTTTAAGATTAAGATTGTTATGGAATATTCTTAAAATAGTTCAGTGGTTTAATTTAATAAATTAAAATGTAAAAAAATCGAATGAATTATCGAAATTTAGAAAAAACAAGAAGAATTTTTTTTTTTGATAATTTTATACTATTATAGAATTCATGAAAGATGTATATTAAAAAACACCAATAGAAAAAAATGTAAAATTTTGAATTTTTTCGTCTACAATTAACCTTTTAAAATTTCTTTTATAATTGTATGAAAGAATTAAAATGTGTAAAAATACCGAATAAATTATCGAAAAAAAAAAAAAAAGAAAGTGTTTTGTTTTGTGATAATTTATACTATTACAGAATTCATGAAAGATATCTATTAAAAGATACCAATAGAAAAAAACGTAAAATGGTGAATTGTTTGGTCTATATTTAAAATTTTTAGATTTGCTTCATGTATGCTTATAAGTAAATGTATTACAAAATCAACTACATTCCATCTGTCTGGGATATTTTTGAATGGATTAAAAATAGATTCGCTATGAAAAACTTTCGTAATTTTTTATATACACTCATGTCCATAAATTAAGGATAATTCAGAATCACACAGAAATTGAACTCTAAAATAAAAATTTCACCTGTAGAATTATCACACACATCTTGAAGAAGAATATGCAAATTACAGGAAACCACCAGATGGGACGGATAGTACGTCACAATGACGAGTGTAAGAGAGGGGTATATAAGGAATGGTGGCAAAGAAGTAAAATTGTTCACAAGCGCTTTAAAAGCCTTTCAGTGCATTAACCGCATAGTTATGGCACGAAGGAAGCATTTGGATGATTTTTACGTGGTAGAATTATCGGACGACTGGAATGTGGACGTACCAGCTGGAAGTATCCGAGGAACTTGGAATCGCCCAGAGTATCATCTCCAGGCTTTGGCAACGATTCCAAGATGATGGTAATGTGAGTAGATGTTACAGCACAGGTCGCCCTCGAGTTACAACGCCGAATGAGGACCGGTATTTAGCAGTTACTGCCAAAAGAAACAGACGGAGCACAGCATCAGACCTGTCTCGTCAGCTCTCTTCGGCTACCGGTACGACAGTTTCAAGGCAGACCGTGTACAGACGCTTAGGGCACATTGGTCTATATGCTCGTAGGCCTGTCAGATGTGTTCCACTTTACCGCAACTCACTGTCGCCTGCGATTAACCTAGAGTAGAGAGCATGCATTGTGGACACCGCAACAGTGGTCTGGTGTGATGTTTTCCGACGAGTCCAGGTTTAGTTTGCAGTCTGATTCTCGCCGGACTTTCATATGGAGAGCGTCAGGTACCCGTTACCACCAAGAGAACACCATTGAACGGCACCGTTACGGTGGTGCAGGATGGCTCGTTTGGGGAGGAATTATTCTTGGTTCCAGAACTGACCTGCATGTTCAGTGTTGTAACGATGACAGGCCACATCTATCGGGATGTCATTCTGGAACAACACGTACGTTTGTTTGGGGTGCCATGGGTGCTGAATTTCTGTTTATGGATGACAACGCCCGCCCTCACCGTGCTAACATTGTAGACGAATGCCTTCAATTGGAGGATATCACCCGTATGGATTGACCAGCATACTCACCGGACTTGATTCCAATAGAGCATGTGTGGGATATGCTTGGCCGACGAATTGCAGCCCGTCAACCCCCTCCCACCTGTCAACCGGAACTTCGGAGTGCATTGCTTGATGAGTGGTGTAATATTCCCCAAGATCAGATTGATAATTTGATACTCAGCATGCCTAGGCGTTGTAAGGCCTGTATTGCCTTTTTAGAGTTGTTATATCGTTAAGCTGGCCAGTTTGTACAAATTGGCTTACAGATCCAAGTAAATGACTTTTTTTAGTTTGTGAAAGACTTTGAAGCTTTGAACCCATGTTGGAGTTTTCTGTATCCAATAGAATTCCTTGATGTTTGTCTTATTTGGAAACTGTAATATATCATCCATTGTTTTTAGTTGGTTTAGATCAAGGCTTGCTCATTTTGTAGAAAAGTCTATGCATGCCTCTTGTATTTGTATATCGCAGAAATTTTGTAGAGATCTATTTTATGTAGACTGTAATCTATCATCCATTGTTTTGGTTTATTCTATTACTACATTTTATTCCCTGCTTTACAGGTTTTTTAATCGCATTATAAAATAGAAGGATTGCGTTTGAGTGATGTAGCTATAGAGTTTAGTTCTTTTCAAAAAAGTAATTAAACTCAATGTAATATATTTGGTAAATGGTAAAAGCAAAATACTTATTTTTATCCACATTAAAAATTAACTTTATAAATATATAACTATAAACTTCAAGAGAAAATAAAAACAAAACTATTGATAGTAATTTTGCTGTAAGTTAAAGACAGTATTAAAATGCTTTGTACTCACCGTAAACAATAAACATCAAAATTTCTGCCAACAAAGATTTCATTAACATTAAAAACCAATAAAAGAATCAGCTATTTATCACCAATACCCAAACAATACATATTTTGAAATACGTAAACTATGCAATTATTAGCCAATAATAATCATCTAAATTAAATCTCATTATAACACATTAACATGTATTACAACTAATCACTATAAACAGTCATAAGAAAATTGTGAAACCTCTAATGATGTTTGAGAGTTAAAAGCAAATGTAAACATATGTTGGATAAAAATCGTACAGAGCGAAGGGCGCAATTTAAAATCAAAATAGACAAATTACATGAGATTTATTAAAACACAATCATTCAATAAAACCAAGTTATAAAACAGTGCTCGTTGTAGAAATCATATATTGCCAGCAAAACAGTTCCAGAATATAGAAAGGAAAAATTATTGAATCAACAAAAATATATACACAGAATACAGGGAAGAACTCAATCATATCCAGAAAATAAACAAAAAGAATGCATTTGTAATATCCCATAAACAGTTTTATTAAGAAAACAGGATCATTAGGACATTAAAATTCCTAATATTTGTGTCCGCTAAATTAAACTATTATCTAGATCCATACCAATATGTATGATGGGATTGTAAATAAAATATCCATTTTATAAAGTCTTTATAAAAACATTCACAAACAATTAAACTAAGTATTTTTTCTGTATTTAAAACAGGTTTAATAACTAATAATAATAATTTTTAATTAATGAATTTTTTTTTAAATCTGTTGTATATTGAGTCACCATGCTGAAATAACTTCTAAAACAGCAAACAGTCTATGTGAGGTTTTTGTATTAATCATAAGAACCATTTATCTGTGAACAAATTCTTAAAGAAGATAAAAAAAAAAAAAAGGGATAAAATTAAATGTTTTATCAAATATCTAACAGTTAAAGAATTTCAAAGAAATTAGTGTTCATGAAAAGTTATACACGTTAAAACCTAACTGCAGCATATTGACGAAAAATCTCTAAAATTGCCAATTAATTGCTAATTTAAACTTTTAATTATTTATATTTAAACTTTAAATATAAATTAAACTAGCTAAATAACTTTTGAAACTTTATTTTAATGCATAATCGTAAAGGGGAAATGTCTTAAGTTAGAAACTTAACGAATCATAGTCGATTTCACCTGGTAGCAACTCAACAAGAGGTTATTGTGCATTTACGTGAGCAATGCAAGCCATTTTCATATTAATCCATATTGATGGTCTAAGATCAAACTTTTGTAAAAATGTTTTGATAGGTGATCATCTCTCTTGGAACATTCCACCAGCACCTCTTCATCCCCCTGATTGGCTTAACCTCATTGTGTTTATGTTTGGAATTAAGACTAAAGCAATTATCTTAGCCAAACCACGGGAGACACAAGTGTTTGACATTGATGCTTTTTCCTCTTGTGTAAATTAAGAAGAATATAAACATTGATTTTTATTAAAAATAATTGGAATAAAGTAATTTTAACATTTGCTGTTTTATGAGTACGGATTTTTATTGGAAGGATAATTGTTTATGATAGTTTTCGTTAATTATTTTTTGATAATTAGCAAAAAGTTATTTGACCCAATAAGATTTTATTTAAAGCTATTAAATAATTGTATACCTTATAAAATTGATTAAAATCTTTGAATTAAAAAGTCAAATTTATAAAGTTAAGCAAATTTTCAATTTCGAATTTTAATTTCTATTTTATGGGGGGCCTGATGGCCGAATGGCTAGCGCTCTGGCGTTCGGTACCACAGGTATCGGGTTCAAATCCCGGCTTTGCCATGGATGTTTGTAGTGGTTCGGAATCCACTTTAAGCCGTAGGTCCCGGTCCTAATAGGATCGTAGAGCGCTGCGGGGGCATTGTTATTCCGCGTTCGGGGCTTCACCATCAAGTTACACGCGCCCCCTGGGTAATGCAAAGAGAGTAACATCGGTGCAGCCCTTATGGCGAAGATCACCGTCTATTTGCCAGCTGCATTAGAAGAAAAAAAAATTCTATTTTATTGATGAAATTTTAGAGAATACAACTTTATTGTAATTAAAGTTTCACTTATACATATGAAAATAATTTTAGAATAAAAATAAAATGGCAAATATTAATCATTTATAAAATTTAATATGTTGTAATTCAGTTTCAGAAATGAGATGTAAGTTTTCTTCGTAAAGAAAAATATTTTCAGTTGAGCTACAACATCTTATTAATAATTTATTCTTGAAAAAAGCCATAATGAAATATGTAAATTCAGTATATGAAAAAGTCATAAAATTTTTCATATAATAAACAAAAATACACTTTGAGTCGTTCGCCTTAAGTACATTATACATTAATAAATTATTCAGTAAAAAGCATTATTTTAAAAATTAAATATTTTATTACGTAAATAAATGTAATTTTAATAATTAAAATAACCGTGAAAATTTTTTTTTTTTGCGAAATTCTATTGTAGTATTAGTCGTACAGTTGGTTTTTAAACAACAACAATTTAAGTTTTGATTATTTATTGTAATTTAATGTGTTTAAAAACACAAAATAAAACGTTTTAAACTTTTATAAATTGGCGGTTTAAGTTTACCTGTCTTTCGTATCTTCGTTTTATGAAAAACAAAATTATTTTTGAAACACGTTTTTTTGTTTAACAGATGACAGACTAAAGAAAGAATTTCGTTTAACATTACAAATATTATAAGCAAAGGAAAAATTTAAGTTTCTTTTTATAAAATATTTAAAATATAAAATATTTCCTAAAATAATAAATCAAATAGAAAAAAAACCCTGGTAAAATAATGGAATCTATTCGGTACACCAAGTTAGTTCATTTGCAGTTCAGATCACAAAACATCTCATTATTATCAAACCCCACCTGTTACATTCAGACATTGAAGTTAAAATTAATTATGAAATGTAAACGATTAGCTATAAAATAACATAAATGTCTTAACTAATATAAATAATACAAAATGATTAATTTTGTTTTCTTTTTGTTGAGAATTGTACTAAAATCTTAAATGTTTTTGATATTAAGGATCCAATAATTGACTTAAGTAGATAATTAATAATTGTCTGTAGATTTTAAAATAATAATATTAAATTGTATAGACAGAAAAATATTATGGAAAAGTTATCAAATTTGATTGTTTTTATTATTTCTGTTACAAACAATTATTTAACTTTCCATATTAATATTTATGCTTTGAATTTTTTTTTAAATATTTATTATATGTAAAATTAAAAAAATAAATATGGAAGTTATTAATTACTGTAACAAATACATCTTGATTTTTCAAATTTCGTAAAAAATCAATTAAAAGATACTTTATATAGCTTTTTAGGGGGAAAGTTTATTATAAAATATTTTTGTTATAAAAAAAAATCTTTTAATATTTTAAGAATGTTTTCAAATATTTAACACTTTAGTGTACGAATTAAAAACTTTTAGATTGAATATATCTTTGTAAGATATACGTATTATTAATATATTAATTATTAAATATTCCTTTTTAAATCTTTAAAAAAATTATCATTTTTATTTAAATAATAAAAACCATGTCTCAAATATCTCAAACAATTTGATGCAAATTACATGCATACATATACCTATCTATACATATATATATTAACATCCAACAGAAATTTTAATTTTTCTATACTATTAATTTAACGAATACGTATTTCTGAAAACAAATTTTGTATCTGCTTCTAAAGGTGTTTTTCGCCAAATATATAAAAGTTTGAAGAATAATTTTTCATATAATTAATACTGTATACATTTTCTTCTTTATCAAGCAAAAACAGATTTCCTTCCAATACTTTGTTTAACGCGTCTCTTATCTAACACTTTTCTTCATATATTTTTACTGCAATTGTTATTCAAACGCCACATAGCAAAAATTGCAACATTTCGTTTATATGTGATACATTTTATGAGACTCAAGAAAAACTAACTTTATTAGGCTAGAATGTGTAGATTTTTTTCATCTTTTGCTGAATCAACATACTGAACATATAAACTGTTGATTTTTATTAAATGACGTATAATAGGTTTGGTAACATTACGTAATAAAAGATATAAAATAAAAACCTAGCATGCAGCTCATTTTCAGTTCAAAACAAAAACGAAATACTACAGTATCACCTAAAAGAAAAATATGAATATATTTTCAAAAAGGAAATTAATTTTCTTTCCTGTGATAGTTTTAGTAACTGTATCGTGCATATATTTTCGTATATGATGTTAGAATGCCAGAGTACGGTTTTATTAGAAATACTTTATTAGACATTCAGGAATATTTACTAAAACTTTACATGTTGGGTTTTGATTAGGAACTTTCCTCCTACACAAAAACTATGGAACAGCTGCTTCGAAAACGCCCAAGTTCTTAAAAGGAATGTCTTATGCTTCAACTTTGGCACAGTAGATTCTCATTAGCATAACTTATTTAATATTCGCAACTTATTTTTCCGTTGTTACTTGAAACAATGTAGTTTTGCATACATTATTCCTTCACTTTAATTTTTACAGAATATACAAATAATTTCAAGATATGTTTGATGGTTCAATTTCAATAAGGTCCTTTCCACTTTTAAAACTTACTATTCTTAAAAGAATACGAGTGATTAAAATAAAATGCTTTTAATTTTAAACTCTCTTTGAATTTAGAAGACTTTTAATGGAGAAAAAATAAAAATATATTTTACAAATTCTTTTTTAATTCTTCAAGTTTTCATCGCATAGTTATTTATTTTTAAAATTCTATTGCAGTGTTTTGATAATTGTATTGAAATACACTCATGTCCATGAAATAAAGGATAATGAAGTTCAGGCAAAGAAAGAGACAGAAGCAAAACAAATTTGACTTATTTGTAAAGCCTATTTATTAAACAAAAGGTAAAGAGCAAAAAAGATGCTATATGTTTGACATAATTAATAAAAATTGCGATTTTTACTCCCTGGAGCAAATTTCAAAAAGAACCTATATACAAAAAATAGTATAACATGGTTATATGATAGTTAATATGGAGTATGTCTCCCGGACGATGCAATACAGGCCTTACAACGCCTAGGCATGCTGAGTATCAAATTATCAATCTGATCTTGGGAATATCACACCACTCATCAAGCAATGCCCTCCGAAGATCCGGTTGACAGGTGGGAGGGGGTTGGCGGGCTGCAATTCGTCGGCCAAGCATATCCCACATATGCTCTATTCAATTCAAGTCCGGTGATCAGGTCGGTCAAGATCCGGCCAATCCTCCGGGGATAAGGCATTCGTCTACAATGTTTGCACGGTGAGGACGGGCGTTGTCATCCATAAACAGAAATTCAGCACCCATGGCGCCCCGAAACAAACGTACATGTTGTTCCAGAATGACATCCCGATAGATGTGGCCTGTCATCGTTACACTCTGAACATGCAGGTCAGTTCTGGAACCAAGAATAATTCCTCCCCAAACGAGCCATCCTGCACCACCGTAACGGTGTCGTTCAATGGTGTTCTCTTGGTGGTAACGGGTACCTGGCGCTCTCCATATGAAAGTCCGGCGAGAATCAGACTGCAAACTAAACCTGGACTCGTCGGAGAACGTCACACCAGACCACTGTTGCGGTGTCCACAATGCATGCTCTCTACTCAAGGTTAATCGCATTCGACAGTGAGTTACGGTAAGTGGAACACATCTGACAGGCCCTACGAGCATATAGACCAATGGGCCCTAAGCGTCTGTACACTGTCTGCCTTGAAACTGTCGTACCGGTAGCTGAAGAGAGCTGACGAGACAGGTCTGATGCTGTGCTCCGTCTGTTTCTTTTGCAGTAACTGCTAAATACCGGTCCTCCTTCGGCGTTGTAACTCGGGGGCGACCTGTGCTGTAATATCTACTCACATTACCATCATCTTGGAATCGTTGCCAAAGCCTGGAGATGATACTCTGGGGATTCAAGTTCCTCGGATACTTCCAGCTGGGTATGTCCACATTCCAGTCGTCCGATAATTCTACCACGTAAAAAATCATCCAAATGCTTACTTTGTGCCATAACTATGCGGTTGTTGCACTAAAGGCTTTAAAGCACTTGTGAAGCGCTTTGCCACCATTCCTTATATACCCCTCTCTTACACTCTCGTCATTGTGACGTACTATCCGCCCCATCTGGTGGTTTCCTGTAATTTGCATATTCTTCTTCAAGATGTGTGTGATAATTCTACAGGTGAAATTTTTATTTTTAGAGTTCAATTTCTGTGTGATTCTGAATTATCCTTAATTTATGGACATGAGTGTACTACAGAAGTAAATTACAGAGTGCCGCAAAATAATATAGTACGCATTATTTAATTTCAGATTATTTAATAATTCTGGATGAAGGTTAGAATTTATTCAAAATAAATCCTAAATTAAAAGGATTTATATGAAAAAAAACATAAAACACAAAACTATATTATTTTTGTATACCTTATGAAATCCTCACTAAATGGATTATAACTTTGTTTGTAAATTTTTTAATATGCTGCTTGGAGAAACTTTATTGTGTATAGGTTTTTTGTGGGGTATATTTGAATTATTTTGGGTTCTATAGGTATATATATAGTGTACATATATGTTTTTTTATAAATATATAGAAGAACTGAAACTTTATAATAACTTGTAAATATTTTTATTAAAAATTTCAGAACTATTTGATGATTAAGTTTAAAAAATTGAATATTTAAATGTGCAGCATTATTTGAAAAATATATGCAAATACATGTTTTATTGATGCAAAATTTTTAAAAGTTATTTTTTTTACACTAAATTGTCTCTAAATCGAAAAATATTTAAATTTAAATTTTTCTTCTTAATTATAATGACCTTTTTTTGTTTGGTATATGATGTTTTTAGGTAATGGGAATGTTGTTTTTAATATCAAAGCGTTTATTTGTTGAAATATTGAGTGTTTTAGCTTATTGACTTAAGTCTTAATAAAGCAAAAAGCTTGTTAAAATTGAGAATGTAAAAAATTATGTGATTCATATAGTTTTGGGTAAAAAAAAATAACCTAAAAAAACAAAATCTTTAAATTTTCCATATTTTTATCAAATCATCACCAAATGCAAGGCATTTTTTTTCAAATCCTTAAATATACTACTTGCAGAAACTTTATTGCGCATAAATTTCCTGCGGATGGAGTGATATATTTTCGTTGTGCCATTTGGAACTATCCCACCCCCACCTGAATCAAAGTAACTGGCAACCAAAAGGATGCATTTGAATACGAGGAATACTAGAAATATACTCCCTCTGATAGAGTACATGAAGTTCCCACACCTATATTTTACGAAGTAGCCAAAAAAAAAAAAAAAGTTCTTCTGCTTGATTTCTAACTTCGCAGACACAGATGGCTCTTAAACTTAGCGGTTTTCTTTCTTTATTTAAAAAAAAAAAAAAAAGAAAATATATCGAAAAGCAAATAAATCGACCTGGCAAAAAGCGAAAAGTTCCTTTTGCAAAAAGAGAAAGTTCTTGGCCGTGGTTGACAATTTTCTGGAGTGGGTTCCTATTTTGCTCGATGCTTCCAGTTCCCAGCGGATTCCAAATGAGTTTCGCTGTAACTTAGGAGCAGACCCCTTTTACCCCTGTGAAATGGTTTGCGTGACAAATTTGTCGGTCTGTGGTCCTACGAAACGCATTTCTCTTACAAATAGGGGGAGAAAGGGTCCCTAAGACCCTTACTTTCTCTTTCAGGAGAGCAGGAAAAGGGAGGGGGTTGCTTTAGGAGCCACAGGGGGATTTAGGGTCACCGTTTGGGAAAACGTGCTTTGGCTTTCCTGACGGAGATAATAGCTTTATGCGCTGATAGCAGAGCTGTCACAACATCGGAAACTCGTCGAATGCTTGAGGTTAGAATTTCGGGGAAGCCATCACTTGAAAGGATTACGTGAAAACTGGTATTTCCTTTTTTTTTATTCGAAATAATGCAGAGGTTTGATTGGCAGGTATGTCCTGCCAAGATTAGGATCTTTTTTCCCCAGCTCAGTATGGAACTTTCAATGTCATGTTTTCCTGTATGGATAATTGTTTTTAAATTATGTGTGACGTTAACATTGTTATGCTTAAGGTTGAAACTTTTGGATGAATAGGTTATAACATACATGTATTTTGCAAAATATTTCAGTCATATTATTTTTGGAATGGGATGATTTAGAATAAAGATGATTTCGTGTCACAAATAACAAAAATTGCGAACTAAATTCATTACATTTCGTTTTTTTTCATTAGTTAAAAACAATGGAACGGATACATACTTTTAATTTATCAATAAAGAGTAACCTAAATTATTTTAAAACAACATAAGCTGAAATGATAATTATTTATCATAATAAAATTATTTAAAATAATTGAAATGGTAAAAACAAAACCATTTTAAATGAGTTTTATGCTTATGGAATTGTTATATAATTACTACAAACGTTGCCTTAAATTATTTTAAATTTGAAACGTAAATCGATTTAGTAAGTTAAATTATTTTTTTGTATAATTGTTGACATATACATTTTTTTGTTTATATAACATAAAAAAATTTTGATTGTTTAATTTAATAACATATAAAAATAATTTTTGTATAATAGCTGTAAAAATGCGATCTAATATTTCTAAATTTTAAAATATTTTTAGAAGTAATTACTTTAATTAAAAAATGATATTAAGATAACGACACATAAGTTATTATTAATTGAAAAATAGATTATTTAAAAAAGAATTTCTTGTAATTTTAACGATATTTTTTAATATTTCAAAAAAAAAAAAATTTAATTCACTTTGCATAATAGAAATATGAAAAATATAATTAATACCTAATTAATATTTACATTTTCAATAGGTATATTTTTTAAAAATGTGTGCCTGCCTGCGCATAGGTTCAATTTACATCCGAAATTTTACCAAAATTGGCAGGGATAATTTTAATATTAAGATTAGATAAAAAAAAAAAAATTCCAAAATTGAAAAAAAAAAAAATTTCCAAATATTCGTTAAAAAATTATATTCGTTATATTTTAGTAGATAATAAAAAGTCGATTATTACTTCATAATAATTTTAATAGATAATATAGTCGATTATTTCATAACTGTAAACTGTAATAATTGCATTATTTGTTAAAAAATTACCCAATTAGGTATTATGACAATTTGGCAACTTTTTCATGGTTCACGTTATTTTTTTATGCTGTTGTACTGTTCATAGATAGACCGACGTAAAACAAATAAAATATCTGACCTATGATTCTAACTACCTAAAATTTTGTTTAATAAATAAGAAAAAAATTGCACTGTGATTTTACCCATAAATATGTCCTGGCCAAATTGCAGTTTAGGGAGACAAGAAAGTTGGTCACTTTTTGTTGTTGTCAAATTGGAGAAAAGGTGTTATTGGTTGACAGTGGATGAATAAAAAGGAAACAGTCTGGTTTCTCCTTTACCCCATATGAATAAACAGTCTTAGGTTTCAAGCCGTGAATCAAGGAGGAGGATCATTCAAGAATCGATTAATTTGGGGATGGGCCGTGTATATATAACAGATTGAAGTATATATTTTTCTTTATATACAGATTGACGTATATATACTTTTATTGACGTATATATTTTTCTAACAATATCATGCAAATTGAACTAGTAAGATATATTTTCTGCTCTTTTAAAATGCTGCCCTACTTAAAAATCACGAATAATATCTGAATGTTTATTTTTTATTTGAATAAATTGTAGTTTTTTAACGTATTCATAACAAAGCATCACTTTTTTTTTTATAACAAGGCATTGCATTGTTCTAGTACTTTTAAAAAGTATAGCATTTAAATTCAAAGAAAATAAGTGGACTTCTATTATTTTATCTATTGAGTAATTAATTATTACAAAAATTCTTATTAGTAATTTTTAATTAAATAAAAAGCTGATTTTTATTGCTACCAGGTGGTCCTAAAAACTTTTTGTCAAAGAATTACGAATGAAAGATAACAACATAGCTCTTTTTACATCAGACAGCATTTTCATATTTTGCTTCTGGTTTTTATTATCGCTTGCGCCTATTGTTCCTATTTTCGATTGTTATTAGATGTTTTGGATTTGCGGTTAAATTTGTTCTTAATATGTTTTTAAGTTTGGAATTTCAAATATCTTAGTAAAGTGTGCTGGTAGTTTATTATTGAAGAAGTTTTCTATATTATAAAGAGTTATAAAGAATTAATAACTTTAATAAGTTAATATAAACGAGTCAATGCGTTTTATTTTCTGAAGCAGGGTAATTCGGGTTATATGCGATAAATAATTATAATCTAAGCAATTAAGTAGACGCTGTTTTGCATATAAATCTTGAAAAATATTTAAGGAATTTGAAAAAAACCTTTCTTAATTAGTTATACAACGTATATTTTTTTAATGAGAGAAAAGATAAAGACAATTATAAGTTTTATATTAATATTATTATTATTTTAATTAAAGAGAAAAAAAAATAAATGACTAAAGAATTGTTTTAATGAAAATATATTGCCAGAATTCTTTGTAGATAAATAAATAAAAACTTCTTTTAAGGATAAAATAAATTTACCTCCAGCAAAAATAGCACTACGTTTTTGAAATGAAATGTTTATTCAAAAACATTTTATATATATTATTACAATTAAAAATTTAAAATGGCGGAAAATGTCTCAACTTGTCAAAAACACCAGTTAACTGACTTAATGATTGTTATAAAAATACATTAAAGTTTTATAAGTTCCTTTTAAAAGATATTTACACAATATATAAAATCCTTATGAAGGGAAATTATGTCTGAACGAAGAAAGTATGAGTCGTAAAAACATTGTTTATTAATAGTAATGTGGCTATGCGCTATCTAATCCTGCTCATCTAGAGGCTAGTCTGGAAGTTTAGATATTTTATCTCAATAACAATGACAGACCGCTAATAAAATGATTTGAAAAAGTGTAGAATGTCACTACTTTAGTATAAAATACCCTACTTATACCGATGAATTAAATATAACCCCTGCAATGCAGATCCCATGATATCTGTCATATCTACTCCAGAAAACGAGTGAAACAGACTGATATTTTTGAGACGGCTGAGAATCAATCAATAAAAGTAATGTTTAGTATGAAATTTGTGTAAAAGCAGACATTATAAAAATAAAGCATAAAATAATGTAGTTATTCCATGACCAAATGTACACATTAAAATGTATCATAAAGCCCATGTTAAAATAATGTTTGCTAAAGTTAACGGCAAATACTCATCTGTATTCAGGACTTTACTTTGACCAGAAACCGAGGAGTGAACCAGATATACAGCTAGCATTTCAGTTAAGCAGACTGTTAAGGCTCCGTGATAGCAGACTGTATACCTGGCTTTACAGGTAATCCTACCCTATACAAGACACATGCTGTTTAGGAGCATCATCATGCTGGAATATATGGCTTAAAACGTATATGACTGAAAGTCTTACAGAAATACTGTAACTTCAGTAATCCTATTCCTCTAAAAGAAAAACCATCTCACAATATTTCGTGTTAGCATAACTTTTCATGGCTAAATTAGAAGATTTAACCCACTCGTTGTCTGGCAAGCTTTCTGGATTTTTGATTTTTCAAGTACCAAGTGTAGTTTCCATTGCGTACAATAACTTTTTCACAGTTCTGGGAGAATATAAATTTAGTTTTAATATTTTAGCTGTCCAATGATATAATGAAACAAAAATAACGGTTGTTCTGAAAATGCGGTTCTACATTTCAGTGTTTCTAATTAAGTTATCGATGTCTATATTGGGTCATTTCATATTAAATCTGTGATGCTAATGTTTTCTCGCTATTTGTCAAAGAAATAAAACGCAGAACTGAAAGTTTCCTGGTATGTTTCGGGCATTGGCACGGTAAATCAATAAGCTGTAAAGTCGTTCCATTGGGTTCGAGGGGGGAAAGGCAGTGTGTACGATGTGATTTTGGGGTAACTGTTCCTCATTTGCTGTGTCGCTTGAAAACCCTCCGAAAACTTATCACCTAACACTTCCTCAACCATCATTATATCTCTTCGTTTATGAAAGTAGTGACTGCAATTGAATACATCCAAAAGGTTTGAAGTTAAGCTCTCAAACTCTTTAGGAAAGTATGTTACCAGTGGGACATGCGACGGGCCTCTAAGTCTTTTATTAATATTGCTGTACGCCGGCCAGCCTCGAGTTTCACTTATTTAAGCTTCGAACAACCTACTTACAAGTGATGAAGGAAGAACATTTCCTTATGGGAATTCTTTTAGAAGTAACTTATTTGTATTTGCAAGTGGTATGAGAGAAAACTTGAGGTTTCTGGCCAAGTTGTTTTCAAGGGTAGTGTTCCAATGGGTAGTGGATCCGTTGATGGCAATGGGTTCAAGTCCAAAGGTAGTATGCATAAAATTGAAGACAGTTCTCCTCTATTAATCGTCTGGTTTGTTGAAATTTCCAGCATTGACTAGCATAGGAGTAACCAGAGAGTTATAGGCTCTTCTACGGTTTTAATATGCTTCATATTCATTGGATCAATGATGCAGGAATTCATTCGATCACTTGTACTAAGCGTGATTGGCGCAACTTCTAAATTTTTTGATTATCTGCATGTGGCTATTTGGGCGTTGTGCCAGCTATATTACCTCTCTATCTTCTTATGACTGTTTTAGCTTTTTGGCTTTGTCTTAAGGCTCTCTACTTTCTGCAACACGTTTTCTCGAATTTTCTTCCAGCTTCGTTACCTATAAGGCGACATTACAACATTTAACGAAAGATTTAACTTATTTTTTGATTTCCCTCATAAAAATTTTTGTTTCGTAGTGGCTTTTATTCTTATATTTAGTTAGATCTCGCCGAAAATCTTTCAAATGAGCCCTTGGTCATTCCGTAACACGTCTGGATCCCGAGATATTAACAACGGGAAAATGAACCCCCGGGGCAGGATTCTAGGTCAACTCACCCTCCCTTTCACCTCTCACTATATAGTGAGTGGTCCCTCTTCCCCCAACTAGAGTCTTCCAATCTTATTCTACACAATGATATATTTAGATTTTCCAAATTATGTATAGTTTTGAAGTTGTTTCAAACTGTACATGAAAATAAAAAGCTCCAATTCTGAACCAGCTATCCAAACAAAAAAATTGTATAATTTTTTTTCACTTCAAAATACTTTTTTATGTTGCATTGCATATATTATATAAAACAACTTCATTGAATATTATTACTAATATTATTAAGTATTAGGCTCAGTAGAGACTTGGGCAGTCACTGTGCAGAAATGATCTTGTTCAAGTCTCTGGCGTTCTCATTTTTAGCCATTGCTATTAAATACGAAGATATTTGAGGACGATTGTGACAATGTCTGCAAATGGTCTCGTACCCACACTCAGACTTACTACTGGGAGTTTTCAGATTATCTTAAGCATGAACTCAAATATGGAGGGGCTCAATTACCTCTAAAATTATCCTTCTTCTCGTCCGTCTGTGGATTGTTCGTGGCATACGTAAGTGGAACATGAAGCCTATATATGTTTCAGAAAACAAAAACAGGAAATGGATTACATAACTTTTTATATGTGAATAATTTAAGGAAGATAAACTATTATTAAGAAAGAGGAACCGAATTTGATTTTCTTTAAAAACATATTATGAACAAATTCATAAAAGTTTATAATTTTCTTTTATTCGTACAGAAAATTGTTCTTCTGAAAATCTGTTACAAAAAATTGTATAGTATCGTTTCATCCATCTTATTATGATCTTGATAAATAATTTATTAAAAGTTCTTTTAATTACTATTATTATATATTTGTTGCGGATTTCCAAGTTTTGTAAATTAACGTTGTACCATTTCGCAGAATTAAATAAGTTAACTTAAAAACATAATTAATACAATGAAAAAAAAAAAAAGGAGATAAAAAAGAATTGTAATAAGAAAACTGTGTAAAAAGAAAAGAATAAATTAAGAAGTGAATTTAAAATATCTTCATTATTATTTTTAATATCGTAGTTATGAACTTAATTAATTTTTATTGCTTACTTTAAAAATTTCAGAACTTTTAATTACGTTTTTTAATCGGATATGTGGTAACTTAGATTTTAAAAATTTTACAAAAGGAAAATAATTTCACGCTAGCTAGAATTCTAATGTAAGAATATTTTACTTTTTAAAAACATTTTTATACAATCATATAATGCATTTAATTAACTATATATGGTGAACAATTTATAAGTTTTAACTGTTCAACGAAAGAATGCAGAGAGTAAAAAATAATAATTATTATTTTTTCACTACTAAGATTTTTTAAAAATATTCAATGTATATTTTATTATTTCTTAACATTTTCAAAGTAAAAATGTTAGAAATTAATAAAAAAGCTAAAGGAAAACTATGAATATGTACTAATGATTTTTCTGCTTCTTCTACAAAGAAGCTTTACAAAATTAAATTTTTGTTAACCAGATAGGTATTTAATTTTCAAAATAGAAAGTTATGTAAGAACATAACACATTGCAGTTCAAAAGTTATTTTTTTTTTTCAAATAGAAAAAAAAAAAAAATAAATTTTAAAAGTAGTTTTTAACGATAAAATTACAACACAGTACGTTTGAATGTACAACAATATCTTTTTATTGTACAACAATGGATGTTTTTCCTTTTCGTAAAATTATTTACGTTAAACATATGGATGTATGGCAAAATAAATATTTTTGGTTTAAAGATATTTTTTTTATTTACGAAATCTGTTTCATCTAGATATCTTTCTTGCTGAACATATTTTTTTTCATATTTTGTAATTATCTTTGTTGATTGGACAAAGTATTTAATATTAAACACACAAGTTCTTAAACGTTTATCCTATTCTTCTATATTTCCTCTAATTTTTCCTCTTCTATCAAATAAATTATAGATTATATGAAGAAATCAATTGATTGAATTTTAACTTTGCTAATTTTGATTGAATTTTAACTTTAATAACAAAAAGCGAAAGGAAAACGTTATGAATATGCACTAATATTTTTTTCTGCTTCATCTACAATGAAGTTTTCCAAAAGGAAATTTTTTGTTAACCAGATAAATGTAATTTTTGTAACAGAAAGTTTCGTAAAAATATAACACATTACGGTTTAAACATTACTGCTATTTTCAAATAGAAAACAAAATTAAATAAATTCATAAAAGTATGTTTTTAATGATAAAATTACAACAAACTATGTTTAAATGCATAACAATGTATGTTTTATTGTACAACAATGTATGTTTGAATGTACAACAATATATTTTTGTTGTACAACAATGCATTTTTTCCTTTTCATAAACTTATTTACGATAAACATATGAATGTTTGGCAAAATAAATATTTTTCGCTTAAAGATATTTTTTTTTATTTACGAAATCTGTTTCATTTACACATCCTTTTGATTAAACATATTTTTATTTAATATTTCGTAATTAAGTTGTTGATTGGACAGACTATTTAATATTAAACACACAAGTTCTTAAACTTTTAACCTATTCTTCTATTATTAATTCTAATTATTCCTATTCTATCAAATAAATTATAGATCTTATGAAGAAAACGATTGTATTTTAACTTTGCTAACAAGTAAATCAGAACTATTTAAACCACAGATAATTAAGCATGTCATTAAAATTTACGTGTGTTTAGTAAATTTAATTAGCTAAAGATGCTACTTTAACAAATGGGAAATATGTTTTCGAAAACTATTTAAGCTCATTACGTTTTGTCCACTGACTAGAAAAAAAGCTTATTTAACTCCATTCGTACAACAATTGAATAAACTGAGCCATTCTTTCAGTAAAATATCAAGGACGGTGGTTTTCAATCTTTAATGAGATTCCGATTTTTGATGTTTTTACTTTTTTCATGTTTTACTTCTTCACAGAGCGCCATTCATTAGTGAACCATTTCTACGATCAGTAATGATCGACACCACCATCGACAATTATGAAAGACGTAGTGGAAAGAACACTTTTACATACCTCTCGGCGGACTTCGAAGGATTATCGATTCTTTTGGAATAATACGACTGTCTGATTTAGAATAAGAGGGGGTCTTATGAATCCTCAACCCTCTATTATTCTTAAAATTGAATTTCTGTGGGCATTGAAAACGGAATGTAAATTTGGCAGGGTTTGTGACATTTAATATTTTCATGATTAGCTGAATTAAGTCGCTTACTGGTTGTGATTAGGTATGATTATATTGTAGAAGTTGAAAGAAAATTAAATTTATTTGCTTGTTTTCAAAATGCTAATTTGATTGATTCAAAATAATTAATTGTTTTCACTAATGTGATTTCGACTTGTACTGTAAATAATTCAAGGAATCAAGATAGTCTTGAGTCTTTTAATACCTATTAGATGGAACAATATTTAATTATTAATTATTACATAGGAAGAGGAATTCTTATTTTAGAAAACTGGTAATTAAAACTCCTATATTTTGAGTGAAAGCACTTCAATTAAATGACTGACAACAAAGAAGTGAAACAGTATATGCCAAGAAAATCATTTAATTAATTTTGAGAAATATGTGTAAATAAATTATTTTAAGTAATGTATTTCAGATATGATTATTATTTCAGGTACGATTAACAGTTCTAAAAATTCCTTTTAATATATATTATTTAAAAATTTATATTTTGAGTGAAAGCACTTCAAAGAAAATGACTGGCAATAAAGAAGTGAAATACAATGTGCCAAGGAAATCATTTATTTAAAGAAATTTCTTTAAATTAATTAAATTATTTTAAGTAATGATTTTCAGACATGATTATTATTTAAAGTATGATTAGCAGTTTAAAATATTCTTTGTAATATATATCATTTAAAAATATTTCTTTTCAATATAAGAAGTTTTAACATATGCTTTTAGAACTTTTGTATAAGTCATATTTATATTAAAACTTGAAAAATAGCCAAAAGCGAAGACAAGTGAGTAACATTCACACGTCGTGTATTAAAATCGATTTTTGACTTAATGTGCTTTTTACCTTTCTGATACATTTTCAATGGGATTGACTGCTTTTTACTGTAAAAGTTTTCATCAAGCAATTTAAAAGAAACTGGAATACCTACTCATGCAGTAAATCACCAAGAAAAGATGCTTACTTTAAGTTCTTTTTCGTCCTTTCCTATCATGGAGAAAATTTGCAATGCCAAGTACCCCGAAATATAAAATGTCTTTCCATTACACATCCAATTTAACACTTTGAAACGTCTCTTTGCATCTTTAAAAGGGGAATGTATGGGAAAATACCTCTGTAACAACCTTGCAGAATGTTTAAAATAAATTTTAGATTCATGGGAACAGGTTAAAAATACAAACTCAAAATAGTCAGGATAACAAATCGAAAATCTCCAGGAAATTTGTTGCGTAATCTTCTTTGGCTATTCGGGCTTTCTTTTCTCTCTCGAGCTTTTGCCCAAGGGTATTGATAATACGATTCAACAAAGAGATTTTCTCACGGTAAGGAATTCATGGTCAAACGCACTAAAGGCTCGTACACGTATGCTATTTTTTTCCATGTGACTTTTTCCCGTTTTTCAAACCAATTGGATGGAAAACTTTGCTCTTTTTGTTGGAAAACGGGAAAATCCTTACTATTTTTTCCTGTTTCAATTTCGCTACAATACAACCTGTTGGTTCAAGATTATGTCAGATGGAATAAAATGCTTAAAAATTTAAAACTCGTGATCTTTTATTATTTTGTTCATTATAATTCAAGATGTAGAGTGGAAAACTTAGAAAATCCGTAGATTTAAATTGGTTTAAATAACGAATACTGAACTAAAGTCTGCTATGTCGTTTAATAATAAAGTAGAGATGGGTGATGGGGATATAGAATATAAATATAAAGTCTTTATTGCAGTTGTAAAATATTTAGTTTTTGTTTCAAACAGAATCAATCATTTGCATAGAAAGATCGAAAACAATTGAAGCAAGGGATTTGCTGGGGGGAAATCGAATAGATTTTGAAACTCTTTGATATTTTAAGCCTAGTAGCTGTAATTGTTAATAAGGCTGACACTTTATATCGTTATGTAGTTATGGCTGACACTTTATATCGTTATCACTACGATCGGTACTGTAGTTCATAAGGGATGGTAATTAAAGATTTGCATAAATTATCTTCTAGCAAAACATGAACTACATTAAAAAAGGATAAGTATAAAATACTAATATATAAATTATTAGCAGAAAATATTTTTAAATTTTTTAAAAGAACTATTTACCTGATTAACCATTAAATGTCATTTTTTAACCAAAAATGTTTGTGCGTGGATTCTAAACTAAAAATTGTAGCATTGTTTGCTGAATGTAAAGTCTTAACCATGTTTTCGCAATCAAATTAAAGTTGTTTTGTCATAATTTAAAAAAAAAAAAAAAATTGTTTATAATTTTTTTCATGATAGTTGTCCTTCAGTGCTTAATACTATCCAGTAATAAATCCTGATTTTACTACGATTTTTAATTCTACCTACTAAGCAATCACGGTTAGTCAATACCTTCTACCCAGTATACTTATCCTAAGAAAAAAACTTATTTAAATTTTTGTTTAGATTGCTTAACTTATCTATAAATAATTTATAAGTCTTGAAACTTGTCAAACATTACAACTATGAATTTGTTTGGTATCATTATTATGGATATTAAATTAAAAACTTTATTATTAAAAACAACATGCCATATAAAGGTGAAAATAAAATAGAAAGGGAGGCATGTAACAAAATAAATTTTATAATATTTCAAATTTAGTACAATTAATATCAACTGAGGAGTGTTTAGTTTTTAGAGGTATATATTTTTAAATGATGGTACATTTAATTACAATTAAAGAAGTATTGAATATTTATTAAACAAACCCTAGAACGCAGGCTGTATTTAAAAAAAACCCAAGTTCTTTTTGCTCATTTGAGTTTGTAGATCAGGAAATTATTATTTTGAAAATAATAAAAATAAAATAAAATGCATTAACAAAAATATGAGTTATTGTTGCAAAATAATATTTTTAATAACAATTCCTTTTTCACAGAGAAAGTTTAATTATTTTTAAAATTCAAAATGTTATTTTTAGACAAACAACACAGGACTCAAATTTACAGAAGTTCTGTATATTAAATTATTTTACCTCTGTATTTCTTACTTTTATGCAATTTAATTTATTTGTAAGCTTAAGCAAAAACAAAAAAATATATATTCTTTCCACTGATGTTATACTTCCTTCCAAGAAAATGGAAAACACAACATTGGAACTATGTAACATTCACGTAAGAAGATAACGCTCCACATACATCAATATAAGACAATTGTACCGTTCAATTTCAAACCAGCGTTGGTTGTTTCACCACAGTGAAGGCTTTACTCGTAACATCTTGAGACAAAAATTCCTTTTTCAAATGAAAGAACTACTTGATGTTCTAAATGAAAGCAGTAGAAATTGTTGTTTTGTTGTTTTTACTTATTTATACCAAATCATTGTGACAAGAAAAAAAAAAAAAAGATTACAGAGAAAGCGATGTACATAAGATATGACTTTTTATTTAAATAATCTTTTCACTAAAAGAAGACATTGGATGAATAGGTTTTTACTGTCATTATGAAGGAAAGTGGCAACTTAGAATAAGTAAAGGGACAAAAAAATGAAGGTATGCTTGTGAAGAATTTGAGGTAGGTTAGTTGAGATGGATTTCGCTATTTTTTAGAAAGAATGAGATTAAACGCTTTTTGAGAGCGAGAAAGAAAACTGTTTTTGATACCTTTTTTAAAAAAAAAAATTTTATTAATTAAACTTTGTTTATCGTTAGATATTCTCATTAGAACCTTATGAATATTTCAGTAAAAAAAAATAAAATAAAAATAGTTTCCTTAAAAATTCGTGTATGTACACCTACACGAGGAAGTGTAGCTACAATATAAAAATAACTTTTGGTTTTTATTGCTCATGTATTCTGTGCTTTCTATTTTTGTCAATGTACATTTCGAAGGCAATCATTTTTTGCTGTATTTATGTTTCACTTGAAGATTTTGCATTTGAAGAAAATTCAAACCGGTTTTTTGTATATTGAATAACTATAAATAACCTCAGTTTTATATCACCGCCTTTGTTGAATGTAGCAGAAAGGGAAAGAAATTTTGAATGAAATAACTTTACAAAGTGAAAGATTACTTCAGGAAATTTACTGTAATTTTAGTATTTTGTAATTAAATTTGATTTTAATCAGTTTCAAAGCAATCAAGCGTTATTGCAGATAGTTTGGGAAGAAAATCTTCCTAATTCATAACTTAAAAAAGAAATTAATTTCATGATGATTAGTAAAAAAACACGAAAAGGCTTTTAAATTTCGAAGCGCCGATGCTCAATGAGTAAGCTGGTAGCAGTTAATTACGAGCTTTGGTAAAAAAATATAATAAAAAAATCAACATGAAATGTAAAAGGCACTTTTAGTACTTTTGTACAATCTAACACAAAAAATAAAATAAAATAATCAATTTATTAATTGCAATTTAATGAATTTTATTACAAAAAAAAATAAATAAATTTAATAAAAAGAAATTTTTCTAATTGAATGCATTTTTATTGTGGTATATAAAGTTACCAACATCCCAAATTACACCCACACAAGCCTGAATAACCCAGCGATAAAGAATGATAAAATGATTCCTTCTGAGGAAGGTTTATAGGTTTAAGTATTTCGCATTTGTGAATATAATGGAAGAAAAAAAAACACCCCCATGGCAACATGACTATCGATGAGAAAGTGTATGCGTGTGTGTAGTCTAAGTGAAGCTATCACAATTTCATGAAGCTTGTTTTTAAAAGCCGTGAGCTGCAATACTCACCGTCTGATGGATTCAATCCTGTAAGGCTAGCTGAGCGCATTACCAATCAGGCCCGAGCCAGACATTTTAATACATGTATAATAAAAAACTGTAAGAATAAATAAAGAAATTCAGTGCCAAGTATGATTAATATTAATATATACGCTTAATATATCATGAGCAATTTCTGGGAATAATAATATATATATAATATCGAGTGAAACCGATGAGTCTTAGGAACTCAATCGACGTGAGATCTTCCTGTAAATAAATAAAAACTCCCAAGTGAATCATATTTTACTAAAACAAAGTAAATAAAATAAAAAAAGTCCTTTTTTTTTGTTACAAATTTTTTTTACTTACAAAAATATTTCTTCCCTAATCCAATTTTTCTCTCTTATCTATTACAAATATGAAACAGAAAGGTTTTCAGTACTTTTTACTATTATCTGTTTTCTATGTACGAGGAAATTAAAATTCCTGCTTTTACTATTATCTATGAGGAAATTAAGTCTTGCACTTTACTGTTATCTTATTTCTATAATGTAGGAAATTAAAAATCTTGTAGGCAAAAGACAGAAAATTCTTGTACTTTACCATTATCTATGTACGAGACACGTCTTGGCTAGCAAACACTACGAGACACTTTGCAAATAAACACTAATCAGACAAAATATTTCCACTAATTGAGACAATAAATAGACTTATAATGACATTAAGGAGAGACCATTAGCAACTATAGCTCTATAACAAGTAACAGCAAACGCACGGGAGCAGTTTTCGGTTGCGAAAAGAAAAACTTACAAACCAATGCTGTTGTTCTATATTCTATGAGAATAACTCTCGAAAAACTCTGGGATTTGCTTTTTAGTACCACAGCTCTACCAGCAAGATCCATGTTACTCTTGCAAATTGATGGTAATAGAAATCCGTTTTCCTGTATGTTAGTTGTGTTAGCTTGCCACTTGACTTAATGCAACCCATTTGCTTTCCATGGAGTTGTAAAAGTTAAATGAAGGACAAAGAAACGACGTATATGGAAATGAAAAATCGTTGGATGTTTAACTTATCTATTAAAGAAATAGTTCGCCGATTGTTCAATAACTAAACGGAATGCTATTCTTAAACTACGGAGAGTATTTTAACTATATTAGATAGTTGGTTCATTTAACTGTATAGAAGTTATAGGAAGTAAAACGGCTGCCTTATATTTAATGATGTTTTAAACCAAAATATTTGAATTTAATTCGTCTTTTCCTACTAACAATGATGGGCGTGTATATATTTTTAAGCAGAAAGATATTAAAGAAATTTATTCGTTCTTACACACTAATATCTTTGCAGAAAGTTTCTTTGAAAATCCATGTTTGTGAAAAGTTATAAAAATAGAGTATAGATTTCATTTCTTACTATATATTAACACACATTTTCTTTTGAAGAAGGATATATATTACATAGTTACAAGATAAGAAAATGCCTAGGCACGACATCAATTATAAAGATAATATTTATGAACGAGTTCACACCAATTAATATATATATATATATATATATATATATATATATATAAAAGGCTAGGGATTAAGTTTATAATCTTAAGTTTAGTGGTATTTTTAAGTTACATTGAAGCCACCACTCTCAGGCATAAATACAAAAATTCATTTTTTATATTTTTATACATTCTTCTATATGTATATCAAGATTTTATTTCTGTATAATAATGTGAAAAATCGTCTAGAGATGTTTTATGTTGCTTTATGTTTATGTTAGAGGAATAGCTAATTTATAATGGTCCTTCTGTTTCTCAACAAAAAAGAAAAAAGAACACATCTTCTACGAGGTTGAATCATTTGAGAATGTCAGAAAGAAACCATGACCACTTATTATTGAAAATTTTTTCCTAGTAAGGATTTTATATATTTTTAGTGACTTAAAGGTATAATTTTCAAAAAACAATTTTCCTCCCCTCCTAAGAAATCAGATTATTACACCTCTGTACTTCCTATTATTAGTTCTCCAATAATCTTCAATTAGTCTTGTCTTGTTATTAGTTCCCTAATAGGCAGCTTTGTAAATTATTTTGGATATGAAATGGGATGTTTAAGTGTGATGCGATGTCTCGTTAATAAGTCTTGCTTTAGGGACGCTATCTACATTTAGTGTCATAATGGCCTACAGGTTCTTTAACCAAAATCAATTTGTTCAAGTCCTTATTTAGAATTTTGTGCTGGATAATTTAAGAAAGTGCTTTGTACAATCCATTTAAGAAACAATAATATAACAATTAGATTTTTAATTGAATTATCATACATACTTTCCTTTATAAATACATAAATGACAAATAATAAATTCATATTTTCATTTTTATTCCCAATATTTTCATATTTTCAGGGAAAAATCATATTGATATTTTCACTATGTTTACTACTTTTTTGAATAAAAAAAGCTATAAAATATTTTTGAAATACATGGAAAAATTTCTAAATTACTTTTAAAAAATTTCAATGATTTTTGCAAATAACAGTTTTGCAAAATGAATAATAAAGTCATATTATGGCCACAAAAATGAAAATTTCGGTCTAATATTCTGAAGGGATGAAAATAATTAAAAACTTAATAAATAATGGAAGTGAAAATATTAAGAAAGTGAAGGGGATACTTTGCGACTTGCAAGATTAGATTGTAAATTTCAATTGGTTAATGCTTTATTGATAGTCAAATTAGATAATGTTGCGTAGAAAAAAGAAAATAATGAAGTATTTATATGGCATTAACAATTTTATATTTAGAAATTGTAGTTAATGAAAAAGCCATTATTTAAAAAAATTTATAACTTTTGAGAATAATCAAAATGCTTACAAATCTTTTGAGTCTTGTTGACATTTTAAAGCAAACTAGTTAATTATTAAAGTTGATGATATTCATTAAAGATAATATTGCAACATTGTATCAAAGCAAAAACTGAAAGTAAATTTAAAAATTCATTAATTTCTTTACTAAATTATTATGTATCCAAAGGAATTTTCTGAATGTAAAAAAATACTTTTTATTAGGAAAGATTAATAAGTATTTTTTGTTATTCAAAATTTCTTAAATTAACACTGTACAGTACTTTTACATCGTCTTATTAAAGAAACAATTTTGATTAAAAAATGCATATTTTTTTCAAAACTGTATCATTATCTTGTTTTAGTCTGTTATAATGCATTTACTTTGATAATTGAATATTAAGTCCTAAAACTTATTTCTTAAAATCTTAAAATAAAATCACGGCGGAGGAAATAATTTAAGATGTTCTTCCACGAAACTGAGATATTTTTGTGGAAAGATTAATGCGATTTATGTTTGGAATGAAGTTTCTATTCATGTAAGAAATGTAATTTGAAGACTATTTTGAAAAGTTGTTAAATTTAATATACGGTTTTTAATTAATTTTTCGATTTTGAGGAAGCTCATTGTGAAAAAAAAATTTCAAATTTTTCCTTACCTTCCGCCTACATTCACATAAACCTGTATTATTACTGTAGGATTAAATGTATTTGCAGTTTTCTCTTAGACTAATGCTTTTGCATTTTAGGAGAACTCCTTTCTGTTGATTCTCAGGTTTTATTGTAAAGCGATTCAGTTGCTAGGTTATACATTACATGATTGCCTTTCTTTTTGCGATCGCAAGGTAATTCAATTTTGAATCATTCTATAGGATACCTGCATTTATTTTCAGTGCTATTTCTAATGCAGCGAAATACTTCTGGGGATAAATTTTCTTTGCACCGGGGATCAGAAGATTTCGATTTATGATTTCACTTGGAAAAAAGCAAACCTAAGACAATTTTTTTTTTTTTAAAATTTTTTCTGATGCGTCTTTTTTTCTGATGCCTATTGCCTTTTTAAGCCTCGATATTTTATAAAAAGATTTCTTTTACAAAAATTTAGCCTTTTTATCTTAGTTTTAATGAAATTGATGATCTTAAATTAATTAAATTGTGTTTTTAAAATGTTTTTTCAGTTTCTTTTAAAATAATAATTCTGTGTATCCTTTTTTTTCCAATAAATGACGGTAGATTTCTATTTTTTCATTGGGTGTTTCTTATGAAGCATTTTTTTTTTATATTTATATTTGCGTTGCCTATTATGCGATGCGTTAGTTTTTAATAAGTTTAGTGTCAAAATATGTTTAAATAAATTATTTTACTGGTTTAAATATTTTAACGGAAAATATTTTACCACATTATCTGTAAGAATTGTGATTTTGAATTTCTTTCAAAATGTAATTTTTTTCTTAGCTAATGAGAACCTTTCTTACATTTCTTTTAAGCCGTAATATTTTATTCACCTTTTTTATTTTGAAAATATCTAAACGCATGTACAGTTATATGACTGTAAGTTTATTAATTAGTTTATTTAAAATGCGTAGTATAAAAGTAGAATTACCCAAGAAAACATTTGAATATTTTTATGTAGCTATGGAGCCCAGCCCCTTCACATTAATTGGTCGAATAATGTAGTCTAAAATATGGCTGCCTCGAAATTTTACTACACAGTTTCTACTTGTAAAAGTTGCAAATACTTTTAAAGCTTGTATTCAGCTACGAGTCCAATGACATTAAAAGGCAACAGATTCACTAATTTGCAAAATTACTTTTTTAAAGAATATTGTGCAATTTTTTATAAAATTACAAATATGCTCTGAGAAATATGAAAATACTAATGCTCTGAGAGCAACACAGTTTGCTAGCTGATTCTAACTTGTCCTTTCTGCATGCTAGAAAAGCACGATAATACTGAGCCATGCATCGTGGCAGCTTCTCAGTTGCTCTGTAAATTATTTCTAAATTCGTTTTTTTAATTTTTTATTTGACCTTCTCTAATAAATAAATACAATAACTGAAATTATTTAAGTGAAAATGTAGAAGATATATTATAAAATCGTAAAATATTTCTACGAAGAATTTCTTAGCAACCCAAAAGAACTCAATTCTCAACTCAAGAAACTCAGAAAACTCAGAAACTCAGAAAAACAACTCAGAAAATTCATCATTTAAATACAAAGTAGAAACCAATATAAGTTCAGTTTTCCTGGGAAAATTTACTGCCGAATTTCGTGCGACAACCTCTCGAAATCTTTCATAAATATTTGATGTACTTGAGAAAACCTTTTATATAAAACTATTTCTTTGTAAAAGGTTTTGAAGCACCAATTTAAGCCCCATTAATGCTGAAGAGCAGTTTTTAAATCTTTGAGAAAATTTTAATCCTTGTCATTAGGTTGAGTTATCTTCGGAAATCACAACGAATACATTACTCTTTAAAAGAAGTCATTAGATTTATCAATTAATGCGCCACTTTAGCTCTTGCACAGTTTAATAAGATATTCATACCGAAGTAAAAAAAAAAGGGTTAGAAGCAGTTCGCCTATAACTTATTATTATTTTTTTACCTTTCTTCTTCTTTTTCTAGTTCCGTGTAGCTTGATTGATGGAGCTTTTTACTTTCCGAAAACAAAATTCGATAAGAAAAGGATAGAGATCCAATAATCTTGCGGGCAGGATTATAAATTATGCTATAGCATTATCTAACCTTGAGAACGGGAGAAAAAAGTACCACTAAAAAGCCTTTATTTCTTTCGGCAAAGATATTTATTTTTAAAGAGATCTTAATTTGATGGTGTACTTTTCGATTGCAATAAATTTTCTTATTCCAATTTCTTCACGTTTATTTTTAATTGCGTTACTTAAGATATAGAATTACTGAACTCTGTCATTTCTAATTGGGCTTAATCAGATTTATCTTACTATTTTTAGATTTTAAAAAAATAATTTTCTTTCTTTTCTTTGCGTTTTCTGTTAAAAAAATTTATGTCATCAAAATAAGCTGATTACAGATGTAAGCATCCTTTCCTCATTATGAAAACAACTGAGATTTTCTTTAAAACATGATATTGTAATTTTCGTTGAATATTTTTAATTATAAGTTCTTTAATTTAAGTAATCATTAATGTTCTTATGAAGTTTATAAAATTAAAAATTAGTAATTATTTTTGATTATGATAGATTTATTTGAACAAATATTTCCTATAGAATCTGAAATACACGCTTTTGAAGGAAAAAAACCCAGATGTATTATGACTGCTAATATCAACATTGAATATGATTAACGCCCATACACAGGTTAATAAACAGTTAATAATTCCTGGATGTAGGACACATCAACGGGTGGCAATTGCAAATCGGAATGTTCAAATCAGTAATTAGTGAAATATCCCCTGACGGTGATATATGCATGTATGTATTTTTATACGGGTTGTAAAGATTCCTTGATCATAGCTTGCAACACCTTACTATTTGTTCCTGATCTGTGGCGTTTTTTTGGGTGCTTGAACCTGATCGACTAGCAAGGAAGGATATCTGTAGCATGCTGGCAGTTCAGAGATATACAAAATATATTAGATCAGGCATTATCCTGTTGGAAAATGTCCCCAGTATGACGTGGTGTGAAGGGAAACACGAAAGGCCATCTGATCTCATCAACATATCACTGAACTATTAAAATTGTAAGCAGGATGATTAGTGATAATATGCTCGTAAGAGATAACACACCCCACCATCACACCAGATGTAATGGTTGTGTGCGCCTGGAAAATAATGGCTGTTTGAGTCTGCTGGTCTTGTCATCACCACATATGGCTCCAAAACTGAAGTTGGAATGATTGCTTTACTACACCACTATAGAGGGCTTTATCAATATTGTGAGGTTAAAGTCGAATGTTTTAAGGACGCTGAAAGCGTAAGAACTTCTCAACTAAAACCGGACAGTTGGTTGATAGGATAGTATACCACAGGTAGTATGGAGGTGTCTGTATCACGTTGGATTGTGACTAATGCTGTTTAGGCATTTCGGGCTTGCAGTGTTAATTTTACGGAGATAAACAGAAAGAAAACTGGTGAGACCTTGATTATGGGCATCTTTATGACGATGAATACCATTTCGGTGTATCAATGTCTTTAAAATTGTAGGAGGATTCAGAGTTTCTTGTAGAACTTTAAGAGGTAATTGATCCGCACTTGTGTGTCGTATTGGGAAAAACATGGGAATTCTAGTCAGAAAGAATTCAAATAATCTGTTACGATCTTTTTTGGCTTTGCTTTTTTTTAAATCAGTGACCGATTTTGAGTAAATGAAGTACTTACATTAACTCGATATAACAGATTCTACAATTAATTTTTAAATAATTCAAATAAAAGAAACTGATACAGTAAAAAATATAAATTCTTTTAAACAGGTGTGCAGTTAAATATACTACAGCTGAGCTATCAAAATATACAAATTTCAGTAATACATAACCGATTAACTACTGCTATGTTCTTAAAAAGTACTACAAAGTCCATTCTAAAAGGAATTTAAAAGCAACAAAAATCTTAACAAGCAAGAAAAAATGCACCGTTCAAAGTAATTTTGTTGTGTCCAATTCCTTTAAAAGAGATACGTAAAGGAAATCATTCACTGCAATTGGGTTTGGCAGATTTCACCCTAATTCAATTTAAGCTTAGAGGGTTTAGTGTTTCTCGTTGGTAAGGACTTTCAAAGCTTTGATGTCAAAAGGAAAAAGTCTAGGATTAATAGATATTGAAGAATTATTTTGTCAGAAACATGGCTATTTTCAAAACATCAAACGGATCTTATACCGCCTAAAATCACCAAATCTTAACTTTATTAATTTGACAAGGAAGAATATTTATAAACATCATGAGAATTCATAAATTTCAATCTTGTAAAACTCTAGGAACAGTAACAAATTTAGGTCTATTTATTATTCTGTTTATTTTACATAGAATGAATAAACTAATTTTTACACAATTAAAATTATAATTTACAAACTATTTTAGTTAATTAAAATTTATTAAAATATATTATTTTTCTAATGTTATATTAGAAAAATAATATAACATAAATGTTAAGCTATAGGTAAATATTTACTTGCTTATATTTATATTCTTTTCACATTTTCAATATTTACTTCACCTTTTTTGTAGTTATTTTTCTTTAATATGGAAACATTAATATTTCAAATTTTAACAAATATTTAACTTTAAGCTATTTTGCGATAAAATAGATCCTTTAAAAGTTTCTGGAATATTAAAAACTGAAAAAATATTTAATAACATTAAAACGTTTAGTAAAATTTTAGGTAAATTAAAAATAAAAGAAAATGCGTAAGTTTCGAAATTCTAGTCTTTTTACGCCTCTCATTCAATCCTTTTTTACCAAACCTAAATAAATTTTTAAATTCGTTATAAAAATATAATTTATTTCCCAGCTCTCAGTAACAATAAAAACGAAAGGCATTTTCTCTTTTATTCACAGCAATCCACTAATATTTGTGCTATCTTTTATAGACTGTTGTTAATAAACATTAGAATGCAAAAATTTAGAATGGTATTTATGAATTAGCACTTATGTGTTACATTAAGTTAAGGATGCACAGGACATTGACCCTCAGGCCTTGTGGCTCGTCTTCGTGGACTTTTCTTGTGGCTGGATATGGCATGGCATTTTATTCAAGTAGTGGAAACGGATTTGAAAGAATTTTCTATTTTATAAAGGATTAAAAAAGGAACTTGCTCCAAATTTATTTTAATAAATATGTAAATATTTAAATACGAGTAAAGAATTAATTCGTTAATTTTTTTTATTATAGACAAGATCAAATCATTTGAAAATAACATGCAAACCTGGATGAGGGAGGATTATCTAAATAATTATTTTAATTATGATATCTATTTATAATACATATTCCAGTTTACAACTGTGTTAAATGATGTAGATTTGGTTGTTGCTAAATAAAAAAATTAAAATGCGCAAAACCTTTGAAACCTGTTTGGGTTATTAGAATAACCTCTTAGCATCTTAACAGATTTGTAAACAAACATTTTTAGGCATAAATATCAAAAATATTTCTGAATGAAAACCATTTGATTAAGCATTTTATGCTTGGTTACTATAAAAATCGAATCTGTAGCTTAAACATTTATTGATATGATATCGTGAATCAAATTATTTATTTTTTCATATACAATCAACCTTTTTCTGTGCAGGAATAGAGATTGCATAAAATAAATCTAAAAAATGTCTTGAATCTTCATAAGTAGATATAAAATATATTTGCAGCACATTAAAAAATATTTTTTATGCAGTAAACAGGGACCGCATAAAAAAGTCCACATAGAAGACATGTAAATCAAAACCACACGATGTTACACTACCTCTCATTTAATAACGTTTGTGGTATTGAGATAATCTAATATCAGGTGGGCCATCTGTTGGATTTTTTTAAATTTTCATATTATTTTGACAGTCATCTGTTGCTTTCTTTTTAAATTAAATTTTTAATTAATTTTCATTCCTAATACTCATTAAATGGACTATTTTTAAATACCACACACAAAAAAAAAGTTGCACTTAAAAGGACAGCATAAAACCAGATTTGACTGTATTATTCATTTTTTATAATGTATAAATAAATGAAATATGTTAGATAATTTTCGAGAATTTTCGTGTATGCGACCTACTTTCAAGTTAGTGTTAGTATATATGTATATACAGATATCTATGCATTAGCTTATTTATAGATTAACTTTTAGATGAATTAGAAAATAATGTTGACCTTTCATAATTAATTTTTTCCTAATCCATTTAAAAGTAATAAACAGAACATTAAATGGTAAAAATTAATGAAAGAATGATTTTTTTCTTACCTTACTGGAAGAAACTGAGTAATTTCTGTTAAAAAATACATAATTAAATTTTATTCAAATTAGAAGTTATGAAAAAGTGTGATTATAAATCATACTTTATTAATCAGATCAAATATATACTGGTCCGTTATTTTCCCAGGAAAATATAGACAGTTTTAGAGAATATTCAGGCTTGTTTTATTTTAAGTAGCGTCGTCTGTCCAAACAAAAGAAAATCTATTATCACTGACCCTCGCAGATACCTCTGAAAATGGAATGAGTGAAACTCTTTTCTCCCAGCACTCATTTTTACCTCATTCGCTTTCTGCCCGTGGTCACCCTTAACAGTTATTAACTTCGTTTAGTTTCCTGAAACCTTTCAACAGAAATGATGGATAGCCATAAGCCAGTTGAGACCACTTAATATTGGGCTCACGCCTGCTTTAGCACCCCCTCTCCCCTCAGTAGGACACAAGGGCGAAAGTGGGGAAAAAGTTAATACCATCTTCTAGTAAGGACTTTAACGCCTAGGGAGGAGACTTTAGGATCATCGAGAAAAGTTGATCAATTTCCTAATGGTGAAATGAATACTGAAGAGCTGTGCTTCAATCGTGTTAAGCCAAGGATTTCAACTTTTTCTCCAGCATTCCATTAAGCTTGCAGATTCTATTTTGGGAAAGTCATTTGAAATCGCTACGCGATTTCATTTCGTTAAGTTGTCTTGTTTTTATCTTTGTTTTTATTTACGAGCTAATTTCCGAAGACAGTTGGCCAACCCATTTCTCAGGGATAGAAAATATTCAATACTTATAAGGCTTATTGCTGGCCTGGAAATGAAGATAAAAGACCATTAACATTCCAGAAGCTTTAAGAATTTACTGCCAGGAAGCTTAGTTTGCGGCGTAGCTCCAGATCGTTATTTTTAAATGAACTCTTCGCTTAGCAAATAAAGAACCCATATTTCAATGACGGATAACATTGTTTTAGGAGGAGGAGTATAACATGCATACTAATACCGTTAATGGCGCTTTAACTGGTAATAGGAAGTTTTCGTATCCTGCTACAGTTACGATAATTCCTCACGTTAAACCTGTTTGTTCAGTTTAGTAATAAAGAAAATGGGAAAGGCATATTGGATCAAAAATAGAAAGTTTTTGGAATAAAGTTAGCCACTCTTTTTTGTTCATCACTTTAAATCTGCTAATAGGACGCACTTTTTAAAGTAAATATTAATTCTCAAGAAATAGGATAAGACTTGAAATTTAGATTTGGCTTCAATGCAAGATTTTTGATTTCAATGCAAGATTTAGATTTGGGTATGCAAGATTTTTGCTAATAACACGGAGATTAATACAAAATACAGGTCTGAATTTCAGAAATTTTTATCATTGATTTAAATAAATTATGAATCTATGTGAACTAAAAATTTTTTTTTAGTTTTATAAGCAACGAACTAAAGGGATCAACTCAACTAATTTTAAAATTAGATTTAGATTCGAATTTCTAATTTCCGAAGACAGTTAGCCAACCAATTTCTCAAGGATAGAAAAATATTCAATATTTATAAGGCTTATTGCTGGCTTGAAATGAAGATAAAAGACCATTAACATTCCAGAAGCTTTAAGAATTAATATATCGAAATGCAGTATCGAAGAAAATATATTTCAATACAGAGCAAACCCTTTTTTGAATAATGAATATTAATTCAAAATATGCGTTGAAACATTTATGAATATAACTTTAACTGGTAGATTAGCTTTAATTTTATTTTGAGTTTAAAAAAAAATCACGCGAATTCTAGAGCTTTCATTATGCAAGATGTTTTAGGGAACACAAATTATAAAATATGCAACTAAAATCGTTTTCATGTCCCCCTTACGGATATTTTTATATGTGGAATCTGTCAAGATGAATTACATTTTTTTTTTTTCTATCGTGAGGAAGCAATTTTTTAAAATATTTACAATAGTTTAATCTTCCATAGAAAATTATAAATTATGTTGAAAAGTTATTTTCTTTCAGAAAAATATCTGTTAGTGTAGAATATAAAAACATTTTTTCCCAATGCACCTGGCAAACAGACATGGACGTCTTGGATGCCTTAAGGCAAGCGCTGCACAGACGTTACTCACTTTGCATTGCCCAGGGGGCGCGTGTAACTTGAAGATAAGCCCCGGACGCGGAGTAACAATGCCCCGCAACGCTCTACGATCCTATTAGACCTCGACCTACGGTTTAAAGTAGATTCCGAACCACTACAAACATCCATGGCACCACCGGGACTCGAACCCGAAACCTGTGGTACCGAGCGCCAGAGCGCTAGCCACTCGGCCATTCAGGCCCTGAATATAAAAACATTTACTTTAGAATTTTTTTTTAACTTGTTTTAATTTACATTCAAGGCACTTTGACAGTTTTTAATTCATGAATTTTAAATTCTAACTCGACATTTTCTTATTTTTGATTATTTCATCTTATAATTGTCTCTATCTATCTTCTTCTTAAGTATTCCATCTAACAAACCTTTTTCCTAATTATTTCTTTTAGCAAATCTTCTTCCTAATTATCTATTCTAACAAATCTTATTCCTAATTATTAATTCTAATATATTGATAAAAAGCAGCTGTTATGAATAAAATGTTTCTAATCGATGAAAATTATAATAATAGTTTTTTAGATGCTTCTTAAATCTGTGAGTGTTGAATATAAAAACATTTGCTTTGGAATTTTCATAACTTGCTTTACTTTACATTCACAGTTTTTAATTCATTAATTTTAGATACTAAGTCGACATTTTATTAATTCTAATTATTTCTATATAATCTGTCTAATAATTATTTCTATCTATCTTTTCCTAATTATTTCTTCTAACAAATCTTCTTCCTAATTATTTATTAAAGGCAGCTTTTATTACGAATAAAAATATTTTTAATCAATCAAAATTATAATATGGGTTTTTTTAGATGCTTCTGATACAATAAAAGTAAATTACAGTATCCTATGTTTAAAATAGCCAATTAATAATATATTATGCCGAGAAATATTATATTAGATTTTCAAAAAAATCATAAATTATAATAAGCTATATATATAAATCTAATTGAAACAACTTCATGCCAAAAAAAAAAAAACAACACTTTGTTTTAATCAAGTGATCTTAGATGTTGAAAGGCAGCTGTTATTTATAAAAAATTATAATTAGCGAATATAATCATATTGGTCGTTTAGATGATACTAATTGTGCCCAATAACACTATAAAATATAAAAATGATGAAAATAGTTAAATGAATTAATATAAATTTTACTAGTTTTAGTGTAAGTAAAATAATAAGTAATTTTACATTTTTTTGTATTGTAAAAGTTGTTAAAAGCCAGTATTAACGACATTTTTAGTTACTCATATTGTACTAAATGATATAGCAATCAGTAACAGCATTATTTAACAAAGAATTAGAACAGATTAGTGCTCTACTTAGAAACCAATTGTAATTATTTAGATTTAATAATTATAACAAAAAAGTGAGAAAGACTCTAACCATTCTTTAGCCTAAACTCTAGACAAACTCTACTAACCTTGACTAACTCTAAACTTAAGTTTTTTATTGACTCATACTGAACAAAGTGTTATAGCAATCACTAACATCATTATTTAACAAAGAATTAATTATTCAGATTTAACTATAATAACAAAAAGTTAGAAAGACTTAGGTGGTGAAATCTGAAATTGAGAAACGTAAAAGTAATTGAATCGTCCAATTAAATATACATATGCGAAGTCAATGAATTAGTTTGACTTGATATTTATTATTATAGATCAGTAGTAAATAAAAAACTGAAAATAATTATTGTTCAATATTATATTAAACATGAAATTCTACTAAAACACATGAAAAAAAAAAATTAAATATATAGTTGCAGAAGCAGACCAAATACAGAGAGTAAGTACTCTTACTCTTTGTTACATGATCTTTTGTAACTTAATCCAAATAATTCCGGAACATTTTTTTAAAGAGAAGAATCTTCTTTTCCGGGAAAGAAAGTAATAAAAAATAACTGTTGTCAGCATTCCTGTTCTTAACTTTAAATTTAGTTCTTCCAGGAAGACTAAAAGTAAACATATCTAGGAAATTTGTAGTAGAGCCTTTCCTTCTACTGCAGTTTAGACTGAACAATAGTGAAACTGATTAAAAAATATCTACAGTAACGGCCTCTCTATAACAAGGCTTTTCAGAGCTAACTGTTATAACCCCGTTTTTCAAAAGTGATAAACGACTAGATTCATTGCTCAATGATAACGTGTGAACCTAATGAACAGGAGAACTCAGGGTTGAATCCACTGGTGATGTCAATTGCAGTCACTATTTTCTAAAATGAATGGACTCGTTGATGATTTTTTCATTTGCAAAGCATTTCGCATCCCTAGTAAGCCTACCTGGTGGAGGTTTTCCCCTTTTTCCCTATACGACACTCAGTAAATCATCTTAGAAGGCTTTGTCTACCTGTATGTGGGTGGTTCATGTGAAGTGAAACACGATGCCCACTGATGTTTAACAACAACAAAAAAATGATAAATAATGATAAAAAAAAAAAAAAAGCTTAATAAGTGCATATCGTAATATTAGCAAAATATCGCAGGATTGATGCAGTGAATACATGATGCTCAAGTGAAATGTAGAAAAAAAAAAAATAAATAAAAAAAATAAAAAAAAAAAATATAAAGACAAAAAATAATAAAAATAAAAAAATAAAATAAATATAATATAAAATGAATAAACATTTTTCTCACAATTGCCTGCCGTATGGGAAAAACCTAAAACACCCTCTCCAGAAAGCCTGACTATCGATGCTAGACGCTTTACAAGATAATATTCATAGGACAAAAAGGGAAGCACTGCTTTTAAAATCGGGTGGTATTACATTTCCGATACACAGTCCAGTCACATTAATGTGACCACCTGTCAAAAGCCAGAATATACACTTTTGTATATTCTGACTTTGGAGTGTGGAATGTGGCATTAAGTGGAATTCTTTATATACACTCCACTGCAATAGACTGCCACCTGCCTTTTGTGATTGGTTATTTCACGTTGACGTCGAAAGTAGGTGGTGGTCACATTAATGTGACTGGACTGTGTATGTAAAATAGAAATAAAATGAGAATACATATCATAATTTAATTTACTAGGCTTTTTATTTATCTGTTTATATTCATTTTATTTCGAAATAGACATTAGCGAATTTATGAAAATATGCCAGATATAATTAATATTTACTTCTGAATTCTCCATTTCTCAGCTTATTTTCATAATAGACAACAAGTATCACAAACAACTATCTACTACTTGGTATCTTCAAAAATTATATATATTTCTATTTTTCAAACACGGGCTTTTAATTGATTATTATTAATACAGATTTCAAAAAAAAATATCTTGTTGGTTCCCAACACAAAAATAAAAAAATTTTCATGTATACCGGGGTAATGATTAAAAAAACAGAATGTTTTAAATTGAAAGTGTTTTATTTGTACTGTGGAGATTGAAACATTTAATACTCGCAGTAAAACAAATTTTTAATATATTACGAAGCGATGAAATCGTGATGAAATTTGAATTTGTTTTTAAATTGAGGGCATGGTACTAAACCAGCTTCGAATTTTTTAATATCGATAGAAAGTTCTTTTCGGATAAATATTAAATTTCTGCAAAACTCCGGGATACATTATATGCCTTTGAACTCTATTGAAATTCGTTTTACAGCGTTCAGAACTAAGAATCCATTTCTATTCCTGGTTTTATTTCTCTTTTAATACGACCAGTCGTGGGTAATATAAAACGTTACGAATCAATCTAAAGGTAGAATGTAAATAAAAGTTGCTCATCTTAACTTAGCTAATTTCCCTCTTCACAACATACTTATTTAAAAACATACGAGGTATTTAAATTTATCATACTATTTCCAAACGTACTTTTTTTTTGTAACACGAGTAACACTTCGAACTAGCGGAATGAAATATCCTTTGACATAGTTTTCAAGAAACTATATTTGGATTAAAATAAATATTAACCTTTAGATTCGGAAAACTGTTTTATCGGTTTTATCAAGCAAAGTAGAAGAGATAATTTCGGAAAATAAAAACTAAAATCTATCAAAGCTGTCAAATTTATTACGAAAATCCAAAAACATCGTGTATCATAGAATTTGTTCAAATATTAATACAGTGTTTCTTTCCCCTAAACGCATGTAGCACAGAATTTTGCTAAGAATAGTTTATTATCTACGAAGGGGTTTACTTTTAACATAATAGCATACGCATATGTACAACACTGACAAATCTTAAGAGAAAAACGTTAACTATTTAAAAGATTAGTTACAGCACAAGCTGAAAAGCAATATATAGTTTAAACTTCTTAACAAAATCAAACTAAAAACAGAAAACTAGTGCAGACCACCAACCATTTTCACTCTTCGTAATAAATATAACCATTTAGACTCGAAAAGCTGTTTTATCAGTTTCATCAAGAAAAGTAGAAGAGACTATTTCCGAAAACAAAAAGTAAAATCTATCAAAGGTTTCAAATATGTCTCGAACATTCCAGCAAATATCATGTATCAGATAATTTTCTCAAATATTAATACAGAGTTTATAAAGTATGCCCTAAATATATGTAACTCAGAATTTATCTCAAACTAGTATAAGGATAGTTTAATTGAAAGAGGTTTATTTTTAACATATTAGCATACTCATATGTACAACACTGGCAAATCTTTAGAGAAGAACGTCAACTATTTAAAAGAAGTAGTTACACCAAAGCTAAAAAGCAATATGTAGTTTAAACTTCTTAACAAAATCAACAAGAATGAATTTTTAAAAACAGAAAAACAGTGTAGACCGCCAACCATATTTCACACTTTGTGATAAATATGAACCTTTAGATTCAAAAAGCTGTTTTATTAATTTTACTAAGCAAAGTAGAAGAGACTTTTTCTGAAAACAACAGTAAAATCTATCAAAATTGTCAAATGCATCACGAACAACCCAGCAAATATCATGTATCATAGAATTTTCTTAAATATTAATAAAAGGTTTCAATGCCCTAAATATATGTAACTCAGAATTTTGCTGACACTTGTATAATAATAGCTTATATACGAAGGGGTTTACTTTTAACATATTAGCATACGCATATGTACAACACTGGCAAATCTTAAGAGAAGAACGTTAAATATTTAAAAGATATAGTTGCGCTGCACAAACTGAAAAGCGATATATAGTTTAAACTTCTTAACAAAATCAAACTAAAAATAGAAAACCAGTGCAGACCGCCAGCCATATTTCACTCTTCGTAATAAATATGAACCTATAGATTTAAAAAGCCGTTTTATTAATTTTACTAAGCAAAGTAGAAGAGACTATTTCTGAAAACAAAAAGTAAAATCTATCAAAATTGTCAAATGCATCACGAAAAATCCATCAAGTACCATGTATCGTAGAATTTGCTCAAATATCAATTCAGAGTTTCTATACCCTAAATATATGTAACTCAGAATTTAGCTGATACTAGTAGAATAATAGTTTCTACGAAGGGGTTCCCTTTTAACATATTAGCATACGCATATGTACAACACTGACAAATCTTAAGAGAAGAACGTTAATATTTAGAGGAGTAGTTACAGCACAAGATGAAAAAAAGTAATATGTAGTTTAAAAATATCAAACTATAAATAGAATAAGGTTGATATTGTTAAGTTATATCAAACTATATAACTTAACAATATCAAACTGAAAAACAGAAAATAAGTGCAGAAAACAGAAGAAACTATTTCTGATAACAAAAATTAAAATCTATCAATGCTGTCAAATATATCACGAACAATCAACCAAATATCATATTTCATATTTTTGCTCAAATATTAATACAAAGTTCCTATGCCTTAAATATATGTAATTCATCTCAAAGTGCTATAATGATAGTTTATCTACGAAGGGGTTTACTTCTAACATATTAGCATACGCATATGTACAGCACTGACAAATCTTAAGAGAAGACCGTTAAATATTTAAAAGAGTAGTTATATCACAAGCTGAAAAGCGATATATAGTTTAAACTTCGTAACAAAATCAAACCAAAAACAGAAAACCAGAGCAGACCGCCCACCATATTTCACTCTTCGTAATAAAAAGTCGAAATTCTAGATAACTAAAATAAAATACAAATTCACATCAGCAAGCTGGAATGTTATAAAGCAAAAGGCGTCGGAACAACATGGAGAAATTCAACTGGGGCAATAAAACATTCCTATACGTTGACTGTCAACGCTATCTGGAAAAAGCATAACTGCATCTAGATAACTCTAACACCAACATTTTTTCGTCTCTTTTTTTTCGAAAAGCCCCGAATGCGTTTGATTGCATACCTGTGCCTTACAGTTTTCGTTTTTTATTTATGTATTTTTTATATATATATATATATATATATATATATATATTTTCGAAAATGCAAGAAGCATAAAAAATCAAGAATAAAAGGTGTAGTTTGCTCCTTTGGAGATTTTGATGCCGCAAGCGAAGTGGCTTCCAATACACCGGAACACAGTAATCGCTGTAGCGATGAAAATATCTGACAAAAACACGAGTTGAAATGTTCTTATATAATATTTGGGATATAGTTTAGTGAAACGCCCCAAGGGAATCTACGGGACTATCGTAAACTAGTACATCTTTAAGCTGTCTGGATTCTTTGGTGAAAGACATCCGCTTTGAAACGGTTAATCGGAACTTTCAGACCAATTGTGTAAAACAACTTGGAAAATCTGGAATTCAAATACATGGATTTAGAATAAATATTAATATAATATTGTGTTAAAAATAAGTGTCTCTTAATATGGGTAAAAGAAAGATTTAAGTTAATATTTTTCAAATTTTTATAATGTTGTAAGGTTCTAGGAGATATTTTATAGTTAATACATAACTATAAAAACGTGAAAATGAGTTTTAAAAGGTTAAGTGTAGCTGCAAGCTAATATTGAATATTAATTTTTCATTTTTTAACATACTGAGCAACATTCTTAACTACTTATTTCCTAACTATTAAATTATCTTTCCTTATGGCTGTAATGGGTGCAGAGCTATATTACATACTGTTCTAAATATCCATATCCTACCTAATATACCACAGATTAACATGAATTTTGTTGTCATCGGGGAGATTTTTCGAGAGTGTCTGTTTCAAATTTATTTATCACTTGTTTGGGAGAAAACGAAGGAATCGCAAACCAGACAATTGTATCGTAGTTGTGAGAGGTTCACACAAGTTTTAAATATATCCATAGAGTTTTCTAATTTTTCAAATCAGTGAATTAATACATTCCACCACAGGGAATTAATTCTTCCACTTTTTGCCTTTCACCTTGCTGATGCTACCTCTATGCTTCTAGTAGAACTATATTTATACTACATGGAGTTTATTTATGTTTCCTTACTACCGTAATGGGTGCAGAGCTATAGTACATACGGTTCTTATCTTACCCAATATACCACAGATTAACAGGCATTTTGCTGTCTTCAGAGAGAGTTTTCAATAGTTAATGTTTCAAATTTGTTTATCGCTTGTGAGAAAACGAAGAACTAGATAATTATATTGTCTATGTGAGATGTTCATACAAGTTTTAAATATCTCCATAGAGTTTTCTCATTTCTCAAAGTAGTGAATTAATATATTCCACCTCAGGGAATTAATTCTTCCACAATTTGCCTTTCACCTTGCTGATGCTTCCTCAGTGCTTCTAGTAGAACTGAATACATATTTATAATAAGTGATGTTTATTATTTTTTTCCCTTACATATTGATAAATAAATCCTCATTTTAAGAAATAAAATATCTTTATTCATCACTAATATGTTAAAAAACAATTTCAAGGAAGAACTTCACTATGAAGTTATTTATAACAATAACTTAGCATAATAAAAAAATCATCTGCCATCTTCAATAAATATTAATAATAAATAAGTTTTAATTAAATAATGTTTAATTAAATGTGATATTGTATATAACCTAAATTTATGTATACCCTAATTTATATAAGCAACTAAAATTGATGTGATTATGGGTGTCTAAAACAGACAAGTGGGAAAGAATTTGGTAAATTTTAAATGGAAATTAAGACAATCGAATGCATAATAAAAAAAAAAAAAAAATACAATGTATTTAAATCCAAAAAAACAGCTTTAAAATAGCTTAAGAGGACATAAAAAATAGATACTATTTGCATTCAGTGAATTACTTTCTGTCTGTTAAACAATTAAATAGAGAAAAAGAGATTAGAAAAGTATTAAATCACAGATTAAATATTTATATTATGAAAAATAAATGAAATAACAAAATATTCTCAACGTATCTTTCCATTATTAATGCCCCTTTACTACTTTTTCCAAAGCAATTTTTATTTACCTTATTTTCTCTTAAAGATATAATGAACCGCGTGGCACCGATACCTTTTTTTTTTAAGACGCTTAAGTATTTGTAAGTTTAAGAATATTTAATCAAGAAAAGTTTATGAAAATCAAACTCCTTTTCTTAAATAAAAAAAAAAAAATATTTTTGGGGGACCGAATTATTTAATTAAGCGCAAGGGTGAATGAACTTTAAACTATAAACGAAAATCAAAAGGAAAGTTAGAAAATTAAGTTGCGCCAAGAGTTTGATTGTGCGTGACTTATTTAAGGATAATTTAACACACTGGCTAATATGGTATTATTACGCTAAGTTGATTTGGTGAGTTTTAAGTTTTTAAACTACCGCAACTTTCTGGTTTATAAATATCTTAGAACCGGTATTGGGATAGAATAAATTCTGTAAATATCCTGGAATATATTATATACATTAAAAAAAAGGGGCATAAACTATTAATAGATATTTTGTTAATTATCATTATTATCAATTTCACCATTTCAGAACTTTTAAGTAGATTCTCATAAATACTCTTAATTTTCTGGTTTTTCCGTCTATATCAAAGGCTTGCTACATTTAGGAAATAGTATTGATTCCTTGACAGAAAGAGGGCTTAGGTTCGCATCCGCTGTGGGCGTGGATTGCAGTCGCTGTTGTGTGGCACTGATAGTCAGGCAGACCAGTGGGAGTTTCCATAGAACACGCCAATATGGAGTAGTTGACCCTCAAAATTCTTCTGGATGACAATGTTCTGCGCTTACCACCCGTTGGGAAAATTTTCAAGGCTTATATCTGTGGAACACGAGACCCACCAATGTTCAACAATTATAACAAAAAAGAATATCGAACTTAGGCTTATAAAATCGTAAAACGATAAACAATGGAACTATACGATAACGCCGAACGACGTGGTTAATTGCTAAAAAAAAATTTATGGAGGGAAAAAAGAAGATAAAATCGCAGCCATATATTGCTAGTTTTAGGGAATAAAATAGGAATTTTAATACCGATTTATTTTTAGTGAAAACAACTGAGTTTCTTAATTTCTTCATTTAGTAAAAAACACTTATGGAACTGCTTATTAATATTTATACATATTTAGTTCCAAGATTAAACTTATAAATATATAAGTATTCCTGAGCTAAGTAAGGAGCTTTAATATATGAAATGCCCATGCTTGATACTTGTAACTTTCTAGTTGATATGCTTGATACTTGTAACTTTCTAGTTGAAATAGTTAAATAGAAAGAAAATTCATGCATTACAGATATTTCCATATATCAAACCCGTAACAATTTTTTACAACTAAATTAAAAAGACCTCAATTTTTCTATCTCGTCACTGTTGCTAGAGGAAAGGTGTTTTATTGAAGAATATTATTTAAAAACTTCGTCGTACACAATGATGCTCATTGAATTTGAGCAAAATTCACAACTGGAAATAATCCAATTAAGATAATACGAAATTTAGTAAAGAAACTTAGAGAAAGTGTTAAAACGGATATGCGTCGAAGTAGTTGACCTAAAGTTGAAAGATCGCACAAAATGTCAATGAACTAGATTTAACATCATAAATTTTTTTCTTGTACTGTATATTAAAACGATGCATATGTATAAATAATGAATAATTTATAATGATCTGAAATTTCCAGATATTATTCAGTTTGGAATTAATGCTATTCCACAATAGGTATTGAATCTGTTTATTGCAATATGGCTCATCGTGTTAAATTATGCAAACAAAAGAACACCTCACATTTTGAGAAGTGCTATGATGTTTTTTTAAATATGAAAATAGCCATGCTCGCGAGTAATTACAATTGTTTGCTTTCACTTTTTTAAAAAAGGTATTAATAAGCTCAAGGCCATATCGATCTTAAATTCATATTATATATCTATTAGTCTCTCTTTATATATACTCAAGAGCCAAAACATTATGACCACCCCTACATTTTGCAATGAACTCGCCTGGATGACGTGGAAGGCACGTGATCAGGAGGTGGAAGTGGTATTTAACTGGTATTAAGTGGTGGTATTAATCTATGCCAAGGCGGGTTGAAGCTGTGTTGCGCGCTAAAGGTGGGCCAACTCGTTATTGACAGGTGGTCATAATGTTTTGGCTCTTGAGTATATATGTGTGTGTGTGTGTCGTCATTGATGGCGAATAACATCACATTAGATGGACAGATAAATCTTATATTTGGCTATTGTTTATAAATAGACGAATATGTGTTTGCGTATGGGAATAACAGCTTACAGGCATAAAAAATATATGTTCAAAGAGGTGTTTGTTGGAAGTGCGTAGTTATCTTGCTTTTATTTATTCTATGAGACCATTAATTTTTTAAATTATTTTTTGGTCGGAGATATATTATCAATAATAAAAAAAAATTCCTTGAAAATTATTACCGTTTACATCTTTTTCATTAATGCCATGCACTCCAGTGATGACAATGCTTTATTACCGGATGATATCGTTTTTCATTGTGCATGAATAATTCTTATTGAACTGAGATACATTTTACTATATCCCTACTTCTGAAAAGTCGTCAAACTCACAGGACTTAAATCCCATAAACACACACATGGGACTATGTCAGAATTTCAGTAAATTCTTTCTAATGAGCTATTAAAAATTAAGCTGAATTTTAGACAGTTGCACGATTTGCCTGGTCCAGTTCAATATAAGCGTTGAAATTACTTTATTAACTTATATAGTTAATCGAAAGTTCTACTGTTGTTTTTATACAAGGAATGAAAAAAACTTCACATTATTAGGGAGGTGATAATGGTTTGGCTTGTAATTATATATACGTATCGATTTATCAATCAATACTTATATTCACTATTATATTTAATCGATGTTTTTTCCTTCGGCACTTTGTTATCTGCATTAAAATTTTTATTTTATATAAAAATTAGTGCATGGGTTAACCTCCTTTTAATAACAGTTGCTCACGAAGAAGAAAAGTAATCTCATTTTAATGTTGTAAATATGTATTATGGATGTAAGAATGGTTTGACACGAATTAAACACACAAGGAGAAATTGATGATTAAATTTCTTACTTTCTGAAATTGCATCGAGTTTACGTGATGTATTAAAAACTTTTTAATGCATCGAGTTTACGTGATGTATTAAAAACTTTTTAATGCATCGTGTTTACATAATGAATACGATGCATTAAAATCCCATACTTTTAAAATAAGGTTTTTTAACGATAGCACCATATTTCCTCGGCAAATATATATTTTTAAATTATGACTTTGACCTTTAATTTTAAATTTCTAAGCATAATGTTATCTCACGAAAATACAGAAAAATTCTTATAATGATTATAGCATTTCAAACAGTAAGGAAAATTCACTCTGAACTTTTTCTAGTATAAAGCCAGTGTCAGCAATAATGGAATTTAGTATAGGAATTATATCATTAAAATCTTCCTCTAAGCTATATATTACAATCGTATATTGAATTTGAATTAAATAACATTAAGAATTGAATTAAATAACATAATATCCAATCTTATATTGAATTTTAATTAAGTAATATAACATCAATCCTATATTGAATTTGAATTAAATCACGTAGCACTCAGACCTATATTGAATTTGAATTAAATAACATTAACCTTTTTATTTATAGTTATAAATTACTTAGAAAATATTTGCTCACAAATTATTTGATTTTCTTTGATTTTATTTTTGATTCTTTTTTAAATAATGGATAATAATAGTTTCAAATGTAAATCACTTCAATAGAGATTTAAATTGATAAAATAAGACATTCTACAAAATATCCAAATGTATTATTCTCCAATGATTTAAATTTCTCGGAAAATTGATTGAATAAAATTAAATTTTTAAAAGAATTTTAGAATTTTAAAAGTTTATTTATAACATTAAACATAAATAAATTGACTAAAATAATTAAAGTAGTACTATAAAGAAATGAATAGTATTAAAAACATTTTAGTAAATTTAATAAAAATGTGCTGCTAATACGATGTAACCTTAGCATTTTTCGTTTAAATAATAAGATACTTATGGAAAAGAAGAAAAATATAATTTAAAAAATTAATTAGTTACAATTATATGGTAATCTAAAATTTTTGAAAGTAATTATTTGTTCAAGATTAATTTTAGAATTAAATCAAGAATTTAAAAGTATATTAAAAATCTTATACATAAATAAACTGAATAAATTATTTAGAATCCCAGTATTAAAAAATAATTTAATAAGTCTAATTAGAATGTTGTTTTACCTTTTTTTTTTTCTTTTAAATAATAAAGTGGCTATTTAAAAAAAATAACCAATTTAATTTCATAAATCAAAAACAAATTATAATTATTTGGTAAAGATTTACAACTTTAAAAAATATTTTTCTATTTAAAAATCAAATAACTGTGATCAAAATAAAAAAATAGAAAAGACAGCAGAAGAAATCATCGTAAATGTTGTTTACCTGGAGATATAATTTTAATCTAAACTTTTTTCGAAAAAGGTCGAGAAATAAATAATGTCGTAAAAGAAACACGGTTTCGCATTTTATCTCTAATATAAACATATCTGCATAAATATAAACTTTCATTATTACTGACCTTAAACGTTTCATATATTTCAGCATTTTAAAAGCTCCTTCACAACGCAGTACCTCATTTAAGTGGTATAAAGATGTGAAAAGTAAATTATAGAGGTAAACCCAAACTTGGAGAGGACTTGGAATGGTCTCTAAGATCTAATGGGTTAAGAGGCTCATAACTCATGAAGTATTTTCTTGTTTTTGTTACTTTCGAGAGCAATACTTTTTCTTGGTTTGTTTTGGATTTGCTTTCTTTTTTTGTCCGCTAAACTTTAGTGTTAGGGCAACAAGAGTAACTAACAGTATTTGGTTTTCTCTATTAAACCAAGGTTCTTTTGTTTCCTGTGCGTGCTGAGGCTTATAAAAAGAGATAAAAGTTGTGAGAGCGAGATATTGCAGGTAATAAGATAGAGAAGAAGACGCTTTTAAAAAATAATAGTTCGTAAAGGAAATTTTTTGTTTCATATATATTTTATATCGTAAGTTTTGCCTGCAATTATTCGTTACAATTAAATGTACGTATGAAATATTATGTGACAGACACAGGGATATCGTAAATGTATTTCTAAATAAATGATCCTAAGAATAATTAATTTATATAATTTATTACTAATTAATATATAGAATTTATTGAAATTTTAAAAAAAAATTACTTTTGAAATGTTACTCTCAAAATTATACTTTACTTCACACCTCATTCCTGTATCCAGTTATTTGTTGCCAATTACCAATTAAAAGATGAAAGTGAAAAAGAAATAAAAGTACAAAGAGATAAAATACAGAAAAAAGATGCTGCAGTAACTATGAAATTAACAAAGCTAACATAAGAATAAATGTAACGGGAAGTATTCAATGCAGAAGGAATAATTAATGGTGTTAAACATCTAAGAAGAAATTGGCATTGGATACAGGTTATTATGACAGCATTCATTCTATGAAAAATGATAAAATGTTACATAGAGGGTGATAGAATGGTCTCAGAGAGTTCAATTTGTATTTCAGGGGTAATGGTTTCTTGGGATGATTAAATGTTCATTTTCGTCTGGAAAGTTCATTAATTTGATGATTTTCCATCTGGTCCATGGGTTGTAAATTACATTTCTGTGGCAGTGAATTGTAAAAGTCTTAGAAGGGATTTTAAGATGCCATGATTCTGTAAGAGAACAAGTAGTTGCGTAGTAGAATGTTTCTTCTGCTGCTCCACAGGAACAGAAATCATCTTCTGAGAGATTGAATCTTTTGAGGTATATTGAGAATGGACCATTTCCACTAGCGAACTTAATTTCTTCTCTAGATGGAATTCTGTGATTTTTGATACTTTCGGAATATTTCGAAAATTTTTCGAGTGAATTGAAGTCGGAGTTGTGTGTAAGTTCCTGTAATAAAAATTAAAAAAAAAACTTTGAATTGAGATAATAATTCTTTTTTGTCTGACTGTAAGATTGGCTGCCCATATTGTTGCTCCATGGAAAAGCATGCACTCAACCACTGTTTTTGTAGATTATTTTACAGTGTTCGTTATTGATTCCTCATTTTGTTACCGGCAATTCTGTAGAGACGATTCAGCTTTCCCATAGTTTTGATTGATTTCTTTTTAAGATGCGCAATCCAATTCCAATCTTTTCTTCTTTCGTCGTATTGGTTTGTCATACCAATGAATGTTTAGATCAATTTTTAATTTATCGAACAAAATGTATTTAGTCTTTTCAAGTGAAACTGTAAGAGGATGCTTGATTGAGCACATCTTGAATTTATTCAGAGCTGTAGCCGCGAGTTCTTTGAGTCCGTCTCTTGCCCTGTTTGAAATAGTGGATGCGAAGTCACCTGCTTATGCTTGCAAATGAATATAATCTAGACAGTTAAAATTTGATATTTCATCAGCTATTAGATTCCAAACAGCTGGATTATTGTAATATCCCTGTGAACAACATTGAGACTGTAAGTAGAAAACAGTGTCCTTCATGGTTTAAGGTTTTTATTTTTCTATTGTTAAGAACATCAAGCAGAGTTCCTGCAATATAGTTTTTTTAAAAATAGTCCATTGTTAATGGAAGTATATTTAACTTTGTAGAAGACTCCTTTGATGTCTATTGAAATAAGAACGGAATATTTACCTTCAGACTGATAGCTATTAATGAAATCCATTAATTTTGATTAGAGTATGGGGAACTGAATTCCCTTCTCTAAATCTATATTGGAGATGGATAGAGTGTTTTGGTTTTGGGAAAAGTTTGTAGTTTAACCTTTGAGTAAAAGTTTTCGAAAACTTTCTTAAAATAGGAATTAAAGAAATTGGTCTGATGGAATTAAGACTGGAAAATTTGTTTTACCTTTTGAAATAGTACAATGAATCTATCTTAAGACTTTCGGGAAAGGAGTGAAGAGTAAGGTACTTATTGAAAAGATTTAAAAGAAACGATGGAAAAAATTTTGCAGACACTTTGTAAAATTGTATAATCAATACCATCTTAACCAGACGCTTTCCTTTGGGGAAAAGTTTCAGTTAACAGTTTAAGTGCAGAATAAGTAAATGGGGTTTCTTGAAATATTTCATTATTATTTGGATGTTTGTGCCTGTGAAAAAGGGTTTTCTTGCGGTTAAGCTTTTTAAGAATGTTCAGTGCTTTATGTCTTTAATGTTTCCTTCAAGTAGATCAGCAATTTATTTAATCAACATTGATGCTGGAATTTTGTCTCTGCAAGTGCTGTTGAAGGGAGTTCCATACGGGAGAAAAGAATTCTGTGTACAAAATTTATTCCACGTGATACTCTCATTTGGGAATTAATTCCTTGTAGAGTTCTTTCCTTAGAATAAATATTCTAATTCTTGACTCTGTATTCACCTTCACTTTTATAATCATCTTCTGGGTGTTTTTAATTCTTTTTCTGTACCTGTAACTCATTATTCCACCAAGTAATTTTAGGGGTGACAGATGCAGTACTTAAATTATACCTTTCCTTAAATTTGGCCCACAGGTGAGGGGACACCCTATATTCTTTTTTTTTTTTAATTGGCCTTTGTTTTATAAGAATTTTTACATGATGCTTAGATGCATATGTGTTCTCTGTATGCATGCGGTTTGATTTTATGAATTCGCTTGCATTTTCAAATAAATTGAACAAATAATGAAAAGTAGCTTAAAATAGTTATTAGAATCAATTTAATGGTTCTGCTTAAGATTTTCAATATTTATCGCAGTAGTTGAATAATTTTGAGGAATAATGCTTTGTCTACAGGTAAAAGTTTTATTCACTTTTTTTTTTATAAAGCTTTTGACGTCTATTACAATGGTAACAAAAACAACGAAAAAACTAATAAAGGTTTGATTATTGTGCATTGCAAGAAATGACTATTAATCACTATCCGACTTGCATGCAATTCTCGATTTGTATTTTAAACACTAAAGATCTCTATTTTTGCTATAATAATAGCGTATTGATGAGAGAATTGCTCTTTTGTATATCCTCCTATTTCCTGTCTAAAAATCTAAACATTTCTGCGCTGCGTACAATCTATGGGCGTCCTGTTTCCGGAAGTATGAAAAAAAATTCTGCAAACCGCCGCTATCAAAAATCTGATAAACTATTATGCGAGAAAAAAAATAAATAATATTCAAAATATACAAAAAGAGATCAAACTTTTATTAAATTCGTACTTAATGTGACTAGCATCTCACATCAGTGGATGATAGTGAATGATAAAAAGCCTGAAGTATATTTATAGATAAGAATAAAAAATGTTTTGCGGAAAAGCCAAATTAATAATTAATTGTGATACTGATCAAGAGTTTCATTTATCTAATAAATAGGTTGGAGGTGAAAAAAATGACTGGCACTGCCATAGCCTGTTTAAAATTTTTTTAACATACATACTACTATGGTTTCATTTATATTGACAAAACTTAAAATCTAAAAATACAAGAGCTTTCAAACCGAAGTTTCTAGCAAGGGAGATATATAAAATATATTTGAGCCATTTAACTCTTTTGCTGAAGTAACTGAACGTCAAATATTGAAACACACTATTTTATTACCTACCTAAATGCAACCATGCGATGCAGCGAAAAAATTGTCAACATAACTCAACCATCTTAGAAGCTGTGGTGAATTACGACTTTTATAGTTTTCCCGAGTGAAAGGAAGTGCTTCGACGATTCTTATGAATTGTTAGTGAAATACAAAAAGGAAAAATATCTTGAAATTGATATCTTTCTTGAAGGAGAAAGGCAAGTCTCCATAAGGAGCAAGTCCTGTCTACTACATTTTATCTTCTTTGTTGCAATTCGATCACTATTCGATTAATTGATCGCCGACGGAGACATTAATCGGTCATTCGCTCTTCTTAATTGCTACTCCGCCACATCTATTATGTGGTAATCGATTTCCGAATCGATTTATCGAAATCGCAAGTGATACGTCAACGGTTGAGTTGGCTGAGTTCGTGTTTGTTAAAGAAAAATAGTTTCCCCAAGGAGAGAGTTTTTGTTGATTCTGTGAAAAGACTCTTACTTAAGCCTTTTGTTTCGTGTCTTTTTACCTTCATTTACTGACACACGTAAAGGGAAGAATCTTCTTGTACCAATGAAGATTGCCTCTTTTTGTGTTCATTCCTATTTCTACTCAATTTGTAATTGATCAATTGATAATTTTTTTTTTTTCGAAGTCGGGTATTTTGAATTATGTTATCCTGTATTGATGCTTCTTATGAATAAAATTAATTTCAGAAATTTGACTTAAATTTTTATTATTATTTAACAGTGAATTTACATATGTTTGAATTACATATATACAGTGAATTTTATATTTGTATGTGCTTTAAAAATATTTTTATTTAAACTTTGACAGTTATACGAATTTTCTTGTGCAGTTTCATTGTAACCCTTTCTGTTAATCTTATGAAGAAAGGAATGATAAAATAATTTCTTTCTAATATCTTTCTTTTTTCTTAAGAAATATTAATAAATTCAACGGATCCAAATTTCTAGAAAAGTGGGCGAATATTATAAATATATATTCTAGTTGTGATGAAGAAATTGTTAATTTGTTATTATATTTTTAATTGTATTGGTGAAGAGTTGGAATCTCCTATTTCCTCCTAGGAATCATTGAGAACTTTAGGCTTAAAGATGTTTAAGTTATAAATAATAAAACATTTAATGTAGCAATCATTAATAAATGACTGGATACCAGCTCTATTTCTGCAAAACGAAGCTATACATAATAAATCGCTATGACATTACCTCGTCATTGACCATCTCATTTACTTACTGATTTTAATGCTTTTCTAGGAGGATATTTCAATTTGAATGTTGCTTGACTTTTAAAAAACATATGTTACAAAAATATTTTAAATATTTTCTGTGTACTTAAAAATAACTATGAGGGACAAAACTATATATCTAAGACCAAATGAAAGTTAAATGATACTTGAATAATTTTTTACTTAAGCAATAATTGCATAACTAAAGAAATTTCACTTTAAAAAACAAATTAATTATCTTGAATTTCTTGCTGTAATTATCCTTTTACAGTGAACATTTTAAAAATTTACGTCAAAAATAAATAAAGTAAATAAAAATTAGATTGAAATATTTTTACTTTTATTGTATTTGTTTCTTCATTTAAGATGTCTTTTCAAAAAAATTTCCACATTCCTACACTGAAGATAATACTAGATATGAACGTAACTAACCTTTAAAGAAGAAGTCAACAGATTGCGATTTATATCAATTGAAAGAAATTTATATTGCTACAATTTATATCAATAAAAAAGACTAACATAAATGAAGAAGTATCTTATCTCTCTCTCTCTCTTTATATATATATTCCGTGTCACATTGTTATAAAGGAATTCCTTCTGGATATTGAGTAATCCGTAAAGAAAAGGAAAAAAAAAAATAGTTTTTCGATTTAAACTTATTTATTTTAGTGATTAACACTTGAGAAAAAATCCAAAAGGTATAAGTAAGTAAAATATAGATGTTCATGATATATTGAGTAATTTTAGAATTTTAAGTCTTTTAAGTGTAAACTTTTTGTAGGTTTTTATAAAATTATTTTTTTATGCTAAATTTAAAAATAATCGATTAAATATTTTTTTTGAACGATTAAGCGGTTTGTTTTTCACTTAACTTGTTCTATTTGTGTTTGTTAATCAACTGAATTAAAATTGAACAAATAGAAGATTTTCGTTGAATTCTTTGAGTGATTTCCGTAATACAATTTGCATTCTTTTCCCAATAAACATGCTTTTAAAGTCTTTTAGGAAAAAATATTTTATGATGTACAAATCCGTTTAGTTTTATTAATTTATTATCTTCAGCTGTGTTGAAAATATGTAACGTTAATAATAACATACAGGTAGGTTTTTGAATTAATTATTTTTATTAAATAAATTTTTTACATTAATTTAATTAGCACTCAAAACGCTCAGACTTTTACCAGAGTCTAAAAAAAAAATTTATACAATTCTGCTTTAAAGTTTCGGTTTTCAATAATAGAAAGTACAATTTTTGGAAAATAAATTAATTATATCTAATGAGAAAAATCTTAATATTAGAGGAAAAATACTTTAGTTTCAATTAAAACTTAGATTTAATTTCATTACTTTGAATCACTCTTTCATCAAATTGAAAATATCACTAGGCATAAGAAAGTATTTGCACATTTTTAGCAACTTATTGTGAATCATTTATTTAAAATGGTTTCATAAGTCTGTTGTTATCTAAGCAACTTTCTTATAATGTAAGCTTTCTGAACTTATTCTATTATTTTCCCCAAAGCGACTAGATGTTCCTAATGAATTAATTGTAGCTAGTATTAATGATATTCAATGTTGTTCTTTATAGTTCGGTAATACCTTAATTAATCATACTTAATAACGTAAATAGAGATTATTCTTTTTTATCTCATTAGTATTTTACAATAACATCACAGAAGGAGCTTTTTTTAAATATGTTCCTCATTGTATTTAGTATTTTTGTTACCATAGAAAGCCGCAAAGGATTGAATTGAATGTGATTGTACTGAGACGCAGTAAAGAATTACAGCATTAAAAGATATTAAGATGTATTTAAATATTTTTATTTAGTCCTAGTTTATTGTTCATTTATATTGCCGACTCTGTAAATTAGTTTGTTTAATTTACAGAGTCAATTATGTATACTAATTTACTCTCTGTTATATTAGAATTGCTCATTTGTAACATATATGTAACATATACATCATCTATGACAAGAGCGATAAATCATAATCGTAATATATGACTGTTAAGATACATATAAGGAATAATTCACTAGGAATTTCAGTCTATATATTGAGGTATACACCATGTAATTTTACTAAGAGGTATGGATTTATTTTTATTTACTATTTATATGCCTTATCTATTTAACCACTTTGCTAGATAAGTAACTAATTGTCTTTCATATAATACTATTAATATAGACCATTAAATAAAATTGCTTATAAGAGTCTTTTGCTTTGGAATGGCAAGAAAATAACACATACATAGTAATATAGTAAAAATCGAACGTACTTACTTGACATGTCAATAAAAATTATTTTCTGATCATTTTGACCTGCCAACTACTGCTCTTTGTACTTGTTGTACAAAACTCTTTACACACAGACTAAATGATGTCTAATGCATATACATTCTGAACGTAACCCATTTCAAAATTATATAATTTTGATAAATATTTAAGAAAAGATACTAGTTGCGTAAGAGATTGTTCAATTCAATTAACTTTTAAATTGCAGTTAACTAGCATTTAATTGTTCTTAAACTTTGTAAATTTTTAAATAAACATTAGCCACCGAAAATTAAGATGCAATACTATTTTATCTAATTATCAAAAGAATGAGAATAAAGATAACAAATAAGATTTCTATGAAGAAGTAATAAGTGAGTAATGTTAATAAAATCAAGTATAACAATAAAATCTAGAGCATTTCCAAAGAATATCCTGCTCTATTCACTGAATAGAGTTGAGGACATACTTATATGTCTGAGGTAGCTATGAATATCCCACTTTAGATACTTATGTGCTTCCAACGAAATGTCATTTTCAATTGTTGGTCGGCGGGAGATCGACTGAATAAAAATGGATTCATTGCAAGTTGGTTACTAGATGGTTCAGTTTTTCTCTGTTTGGTCCAAAGGTTTTGGGACTAATTCTAATCCGAAAATTTTGTTTTCTGAAAATTGCTTTTTATTTCTTTTTTCAGAAAAAAAAACACCTTTGCTCTCCAACTTGTTGTAAGAACTTTTGTCATAATAGAAACAAGAATATCCGTAATTGTGAAACGCGTTTATATAATCTGTGGTTTTCACAGGATAGTTCAGCTTCATTTTGGAGGGTGATTCAGGTTGTGTTCTGATCTGAAAGAACAATATACCAGATAGTGCGAATCGTATGTTGGGGAAAGACACAATTATAGAGAAGTGGAATATCTCTGGGTGGTCATAATAACCTTCATGTTTCATGGAGGAACTCTGACAGTTGAGAGATATCGGAACGAGATCCTTGATCTGTTTGTAAGACCGTATGCTAGTAGATGATAATGCCTGAACTCATCGAGCTAGATTTGTCTATAGATATCTTGAAGATTAAGGTATGAGACTGGTCAACTCGATCACCAGCCGTAATCCTATTGAGCACCTTTGAGACTATTTTGGAAGATAGATGGTTGCTTTCAGTTCTTCCCCAAGGTCTTTAAATGAGCTAGAATAAAGGTTGTTCCTTGTATGGACTTTGTCTCCCTTGCTGGTGTCCAACAACTTTATCGCTTGTATAAGAGCATTCAAAAGTATGCAGTACAACTGAGAAGGGTATGCATATTCTTCATTAAAACAATTTACTTATATACATATTTTTTTCAAAAAACAATTTATTTTTGGGAAGGGTATTGGAAAATTGGAAGGGTATACATATATGCTTTATTAAAACTAATTTTTTTTTTATTATTATATTAAAAAAAAAAAAAAAACTTTGTTTTTTATTTTCTACAAAAATTGGATTTTTCGAAATTTTCAATTTTTTAATTTATAAATTATGCACGATGTGAAAATAATGTTAAAATGAAATAAATAATTGTGCAAAAACTGTTCAACTACAGTTCCTGTTTTTATTATTTTTTTATCTCGATTCGAAATTTATACACAAAAAAAAAAAAAAATGTTTTGATTATAGGAAGCCAGAGTATTTCAAATGCATTTCTATATTTACAGTTTATTGTCTTTCACTGTATATATTCACTTCAGCGAAAGAATATTTTTATATAAGGGATTGCCTATCTAGATATAATTTTTCTTAAATAGATAAAAAGTTAAAATTTGAACTAATGCTGCCTGTTTAAAGTCATAGTTATTGGATCTTTAATATAAACGATCATTTCTGAGATACTGGATGCTGATCACATCTAGGCTGTATTTGCACTTTCTCAATACTTTGGTGAAACAATGTTGGTTCGATAATTCTCAATTCATCTATGTTTTTATTATTATTCACTTATTTTATTTGAATGAGTTGTTAAATGTTTCAGCCAATTTATATATGGTCTGTACTGTTGCTGTATAATTTGTCCGCAATATGGCTATGACGAAAAATTAAAACTTATTTGTTATTACATACTTTACCTACTGAGTGACTGTGATAAAAGCGCTGAAGATCCTGATTACCGAGATCTGTGAGAGGTAATGATTGCGATAATTGTCTTTTGCACGAGGAAACCTGGATGAGGAAAAACCAAGAAACTACATTAAAATAAGATTCTTCCTGCTAACATGTTCCTAATTTACCATTCTCCTCCTACATTCTTCTAGCAATTTTACACTGCTTTTACTAAATTCCTATATTTCTTTTTTTTTTTGTTATTAGTTCCTGGCCTTTCTAACCCTATATAGGGAACTATAACCAAATAGTAAACTAAAGTATCTCGGATAAATCTCATATTTGATCACAAGGTATTATAATTGGCAGATACTAAAGTAACACCTGATTTGCCCCACCTAACTAAAAAACCCCTTTAGAGAAATTAAGAGAAAGGAAATTCAGGGAAATTACTTCCTAAAAAAGAAAATTTTATGATTTATGTATTTTATGTAAAAAAAGAAAATTTTATGATTTATGTATTTTATGTAAAACAAAAGAAAATTGTATGACAAACATAAAGCATAGAAATATTTATAGAAACAGAATTTTGGTAATGAATAGAGTAAAACTTTGACAAAACTGCTGTTCCCCGAGTTTAAATGATTTTTTTAAAAAAATATAACTTTCTTTTTATATTTTGTATTCATACTAAACAAATAATTTAAACAAATTCTTAAGATTGAAATTTTTTCCTGGTGAAAAGAAAATTTCATTATTAGCATTTATAAACATAGAAATATTTATAGATACAAAGTTTTGGTATTGAATAGTGGAATACTTTGACAAAGCTATTGTTTCACATGTTTAAATGATTTTTAAAAGAAAATATAACTGTCTTTTTTTAATTTTGTATATTTAGTACACAAATAATTTAAACAAATTCTTAAGACCGAAATTTTTTTTCCTGGTAAAAAGAAAATTTCATCATTAGCATTTATAAACATAGAAATATTTGCAAATGTAGAATTTTGGTATTGAATTGAGCAATATTTTGACAAAAACTGTTATTTCCAGCCTTTTAATATCTTTTCCTATAATTTTTTGAGTTGGTTTCTTATATTCTGAAGAGGATGAAGTTAAATAAAGTTTATGTTCAAAACCAGAGTTTTTAGAATGCCTGTTTTTCTCTCAAGTTGTGATTTTTGTTACTTTACAAAATTAAAAATACAACAACAAAATAAACGAAAATAAGAAATATATAAAGCAAATTTAAAATAAAATAAAAATGTGACAATTCTGTCTATGTAAGGATAAATCTGTACTCTAGAATGCCCTTTCACTGGGCTCGAGGCTGAAGGGAAGAAGGTGAGAAACCTCAGATGCCATCATTGGAGGGTGGTTAGATGAAGTGGATAAATTGTAGGGGTATAAAGTGTGGGAAATATATCAGCTGCCCCCCCTAGAATTTTAAAACAACAACATAAAACGAGATAACTAATATTTTTGATGAGCTCTGATCTTTTCCTCTTAATTTGTACATTTTGTATATAACTTTTATTTAATATATTCTTGATGATCTCCGTTTCAGTCCGTTTAAATGTTCTTCCTTAGATAAGAAGTACTACTCGCTAACCACCAGGTTGAATTGAAACCTAATCCTTTTAAGTGAATATGGTTCTTCAAGGAGATGCTTTCTTTAAAATTATTTTGGGATATATAAGACAGATTTATCCTTAGTTTTATAGTAATAAATGCTTGCTGTATACATTTTAAAAATCTTAATGTGTACATTTTGTATATAATCTTATTTAATATATTCTTCATGAACTCCGTTTGAGTCCGTCTTATTGTGCTTCTTTAGATAAGTGGTACTTGCTAACCACCAGGTTGAATTGAAACCTAATCCTTTTAAGTAAATATGGTTCTTCAAGGAGATGCTTTCTTTAAAATTATTTTGGGATATATAAGACAGATTTATCCTTAGTTTTATAGTAATAAATGCTTGCTGTATACATTTTAAAAATCTTAATGTGTACATTTTGTATATAATCTTATTTAATATATTCTTCATGAGCTCCGTTTGAGTCCGTCTTATTGTGCTTCTTTAGATAAGTGCTACTTGATAACCACCAGGTTGAATTGAAACCTAATCCTTTTAAGTGTTCTTCAAGGAGATGCTTTCTTTAAAATTATTTTGGGAAATATAAGACAGATTTATCCTTAGTTTTATAGTACTAAATGCTTGCTGTATACATTTAAAAAATCTTTTATGGATTCACGCTTCTAAAAGGAATAACGATTTTTGCAACATGTGTAAAAAGGACACATGTTAAACTTCTTTCTGCTGCACATTTCCCCCAAGTTATTCTTCACAGATCTTGAGGAAGCTTTCGATGTAGGAAAAGGAATTCCAATATGGCCCTCGTGTCCCCGGTGGGCATGTTTAAAAGGGCGAAGAGGGACTTTCTTCAGTCGGAAAACGTGCCCTTCCTTTTTTTGTAGGCTTAAAGTTTATTCCTCTTGTTAAAGTTTTTGGAGCATGAAAATTCTGAACTTTCAATGATTTTTTTTTTTCTGCTGATCTCTCAATCGCACTCGAAAGTAAACTATCAGTAGAAATGTTTTTCCTCAAAATGTATTCAGTTAAGTTTCCTTTTATTCGGATCAAGTGAAAACCTACACAAATATGGTAGTAATATAGCTGAGCTGATGTACATTCTAAAGTACCTCGCAAAACATTATTATTTTGTTAGATTTTTATAAATATAAGCAAAAATTTCTTTATTTCAGTAAAATCTCTGTATTCTGAGATAAAATCGCCTACATTATATTTATGCTATAAATACACATAATTCTATATCATGTTACAATTTTTTATGTATTATTGTTGAGATATTAAGTAAATTTGATTGTGAAGGCTGAATTGAATTTTGAAGATACGTTAATAGTTAATAATTTAATAGTTGATACGTCGGTACATAAATAGTTAATGCGTTAATACTATTACGTGAACACATAAATACTCAATACGTTAATACTTGATACGCTGATACATAAATATTTAACGTTTGAGAGAGTGAAAATTATGAGAGAAAAAAAAAATATAATTAGTTGATAGTCATTTTTATAAAACATTAAAACATAAATTGCATACTTAAATCTCAAATTGTATCTAGTAATATTTATTTGGATCATGTAATAACACTTACACAAAAGGCAATATGGTAGTAATATAACTGATCTGATATAGATTATTTTGTTTATTTTTTATAAATATAAACAAAAAATTTCTGTATTTTAGTGAAAACATCTGTATTCTTCTATAAAAATCACCTACATTATATTTATGATATAAATGCATGTAATTCCATATTAAGTTACAATTTTTCATGTATTATTATTAAGATATTACGTATTACGTAAATTTGATTATGAATACTGGATTTAATTTTGAAGATATGTTAAAAGTTAATACGTTAAAACTTGATACGTTAACACATTGATACGTAAATATTTAACATTTGAGGGAGGAGAATTATGAAAGAAAAATTTATAAGTTGATAGTAATTTTTATAAAAACATTCAAACATAAATTACATATTTAAATCTCAAAATGTATCTAGTAGTTTTTAATCAGATCAAATAATAATATACAAAAGTCAATATAGTTTTGTAATATACTAGTTGATCTGATGAACATTCTACAAGTATTTTGCAGGCCATTGTTATTTGGTTAGATTTTTTATAAATCTAAACACAAAATTTTTTGTTTTAGATAAAATCTCTGTATTCTGCGATAAAATCTAATTTTATTTATGCTATAAATACATGTAGTTCGATTATTATTAAGATATTACATGAATTTGATTATGAATGAGGAATTTGATTTTAAGAAACACTTAATGTTTGAGGGCATAAAGTTTAATTCATATGATAGTAATTTAAGTAATTTTTATAAATCAATAAATTATTAAATGCACATCAAAGAAGAAATAAATGCTTTATGTATTCAAATGTTGTAAAAAATAGAGAATCTTAGCATTTATGATGCAAAACAAAATTTATAACAAGATTAAAAGTAAAGGTAACAAAGTTTACTTGTACTTTACATGTATTTTCACAGATCAGAATTTTAAAGTTTGGTTCCTAAATTACTTTATTCTCTTTTTTTAAAGGAATTATAAATACATGGAACCTAATATGTGGCTGCAAAAAGACAAATTAGAGGATTATATAACTGGATCTAGCTAGTAGTTATAACATTGTTAATCAAAATGAAAAATAAAGAAACTTAATTTTTAAAAGGAATTAATATATTCTGATAGGAGTTCCTGTTTTACTAAATCTTTCATTTATTTGAACAATATTTTCCATATCAATCTTAGTTTCTGAAATTAGAATAATGCAAATAATTAAATTTTATTGTTTGAAAATGTAAAAGAGAAATAATGCACATGGTATGTTGCGCATTGGTAACGTTTTAAGCTAGCTCTGCAATCTCAAAACTTTTTGATCGCGTATCCCAAAGACGAAAAATATTTTTAAGTTTTTTGTGTGTAGTCAAAAATAAAATTATTCGATTCCCATGCCTTTGTGCGCATGCACTTTAAAGCCGATAACTTTATGATGTTCAGCTCCCCAGACGCTACTGAAACCAGACGCAGCGATCAATGAGAGACTCTTGCCCTCACGTGATTCATGATTACACACGTAAATGATTGTGAGCCGACATCTTTGGGGTATCCCCAATATCACTTTGCCTAGCTCTTATTGTGCGCGTACCTCACTTTGAACACCACTGATTGGAATGGTCAAATTTGAATATACTCAGTTGTTCTATTCAGTCGCTGCTTTTCATAAACAAAAGATATTGATAGATACTATGTTAATATGTATAAGCTTGTTCGTTGATAGTCAAGGCGAATGGTAGAAATTTTCCGTGTTTTTTGTCATAAGAAGAAAGCAAATACAGAGCTTTTTACACCTAAAAAATCTCCCGGAAGACAATGTCCTTCCATCGTAAGCTGTCGGAAGGATCTTCGTGGTATTAAATAAATTGCACCCACAAAAATAGTAACCAATGTTTTTTGTGGCCAGGAATTTAATATTGTGTCCTTTTAAGATGTTTTTTTAAAATTTCGGTTTTACAAAGCATTGTGAAAAATTACTTTAAATATTTTTATAGAGTTATTAATAACAAAAGAAACGATATTAACTAACAAAGGTAAAACGTAGTATGTATATAGTTAGCTCAACTCATGACCAGTGATAATTCATGTACCTAGTGCACAGTTGTACAGAGATTCAAATCCTGTAAGGGTGTGTGTTGCAGTTACTGCCTTCAAAAAAGTTGATACCTCTTGATTAAAGTGATAGAGCATCGACAGCCAGGCTGCCTGGTGGGAGTTTTCAGATATTTTCCCATGTGCAATTGCCGGATTTTCCCCTATATTTTGTGTGGTGTTCATGGTATTCATAAATAGGATAAGAACCCCACCGATGTACAGCAAAAATGTAATAATTAAAATTACTATTAAAAATAAATAAAAAATTATTAAATTAGAATGATGGTTAAATGTTTTTAAGACACATTCAAAGTTTCATTAATTATAAAATTTTAAACAACTTAGCTCAAAGCCAAGGGAGATAAGATTAAATCTACTTGTTAAACCACTTTGATCTACACCTTGATTCTTGATAAATTGTTTTGTTCCGGCATATTTTAGCTAGTTATTTTGTTAAGGAACTTTTACACGAATTATGAAACACTCTAACTTATAAGTATAATAGATCAACAAACACAGCTATCTGGTGGGAATATTCTGGGTTTTTACGCCATACGACACTCAAACATGTGACAGTTATCCATAAAATTCTTCATTCTTAATTTCTTGCTATCGTCAACTCTTCATGGTCTTCAATGTCTGAAATAATTCTTCCAGTCATAATTTATAATTAATTATGTTAAGAAACAATTTATGTCGATGCAATACTATTAGTTTTCTGATCATATTCTTATTTTCAGCAAAAATACATGAAATTATTTTAATTTTATATGATGGATGGTTTAATTTCCAACATCAGGCATCTTATTAAACAAGATTTAAAATTTCTCGATTCTTTTAAGAGTTTTCTTTTTCGTAATTTTACTCACAAAACTCATAATTAATAGCATAGTGATTGAAATAATTTTGGATAAATGATTATAATATTTAAAATAATAAAGGTATATTTCAAATTTAGTATTATTGCATTTTTTTATACAAACTTGATGCAATAATTGTTCTGAAGCTTCGACTACTTTCTTATTAAGTTTTCCTGAAAATCGTTATTATTTTTCATGGCAACTTACATTTGTAAAATATAATTCAAACATGTTTATTATTTATCAAATATATTTATTATGATTTTTAAATATATAAATTTATCTTAATTCCTGATTTTAAAATGAATGATTATCTAATGAATAATTAATGATTTATTTTTTTCTTACTTAGTTGTTTTTCTAATGCAGATTAATCTTTTAGCTATTATTATTCTACATGTTGAATTTGTTAAAAGTGTAGGTAAATGTGTTTTTTTATTGTTACTACTGAGCATACTTTTATACTACTATCTTTAAATGCTTCCCTCAGAATTTAAAGGTAATTATGTGTTTTTAAGATGTTTTTAAAATTTCAATAATTACGAAGTATTGTAAAAATAGAAGTTTTTATTAATGTATTTTTTTGTAATTTTAAATATATAATTTATTGTAAATAAATTTTTTATTACTATTTTCTGCATTAATTCTTTTAAATCTCAGGAAGAATTCTTTTATTCGAAAACAGTTAATATTTTTCTGGAAAAGGTTTGCATATTAATTTAAAAAAATATAAAAATTTTAAAACCAGAGGAATCTTTTGTTATATATTGTATTAAAATGGAATGAGGAAAATCATATTTTTATTTGTAAAAGGAGCTTTTTTTTTTTAATAGCTAAACACATGATGCTAAATATTAACTTTATAATTTTCTTACATAGAATAATAAAAATATTCTAGCAGCTGTGAGTTGTAGTTCTAACAGCTGTCTTAATTATACATTTTCAGGACAGTTTGCATGTCTTTGTAAACCTTGTAAAGTTTTTAAAAATTGGGATGAATCTTTTTTGTTTACATCCTGTATGATTTTGGGTAGTAAAGGGTATTATATGAATATTTTGCTAATTACTTCAACTGATTACTGGAGATAAATTTAAATTATTCTAACTGCGGCTATTGCTCTTGGCACGACATTTTATGTTTTAAGATATTCATTACTTTATAAGAAAGATGTGGGTTTCACATGGGATGAATCTTTTATTTACATTCTGTATGATTTGAGAAGCAAGAAGAAAACACATTTTATACAAAATAATTATTATATAAATATTTTATAATTACTTCAACAAATTTAAATACAAAAAACTAAAGAAAAAAATAATAATAAAAAAGCAAGTTTATAAAAGAAAGTAATTAATATATAAAATATTTTATTATTACTTCAACAAATTTTCTAAATAGCTAATTATTCCCAGCTGTAGCTGTCGCTCTTAGTTGTCTTAATTAATGTAGCTATTAATTTACAGATTTCTGTCCATATCTACAAGTTAGTTATTTGAAATTTGAAATGCGTATAGCCATCATGTTACATGATTTCCAATTCATTTAATATTCTATTTCAATACAAACTAGTTTCCGTTTATTTTGATAATGGTTTATACAACAACAATGT
>BPLR01018749.1:0-83955 GCA_021605095.1 Caerostris extrusa
CATAATCGAAATAAAAAGATCTTTAAGTTGTAATATTACTATTTTTAAATTACAAAAATATTCAAAAGAACAACTGGATAAAAATTTCCACACTAACTATCATACAATTTCCTTCTATAGTAGCTTTGGAAAAAGTGTAAGAATCGATTTGTTCGTACAAACTTACGATGCAATTGATTCTTCAGTTTCCGCCATTGATATTTGCCATTCCACTCTATCCGAGATAGGATTATATATATACACTCAAGAGCCAAAACATTATGACCACCTGTCACCTTTCACTTATTTCTGTGTGTGTTCCATCACCCACAGAAGTAAGGGAAAATGATTCTTCAGACTCTCCAGCAGCAGTTAAATACCACTTCCACCTGATCACGTGCCTTCCACGTCATCCAGGAGAGTTCATTGCAAATGTAGGGGTGCTCATAATGTTTTGGGTCTTGAGTGTATATATATATACAAAACTCTATTTACAGAAAAAAAAAAAAAAAAAAAAAGTTGATTCACACGTGCAGTTTACTGCAAGGACGGAGATTTTCAGAGTTCTCAAGTCTACGACGTATCTATTTCACTAGGTCTGCGGCAGAATTTAATTATCGCAAAGGCCTGATACAAGAAACCGCAAGGCTCACTTTGAAAACAGGCAGCTTTTGAGAAAAAAAAAAACATTGCTGGTCGACTCGTCGCAGAACTCTCCTTTCTTCACCAAAAAAAAAAAAATATTAATAATAATCTTCCACGTTATCCAGGCGAGTTCATTGCAAAATGTAGGGGTCATAATGTTTTGGCTCTTGAGTGTATATATATATATATATATATATATATTTACCTCTAATTACCAATGTATGTCACCAATGTATCTCTTATATTATAATATATGTTTTATGTCTGTTCCAGGAAAGTAGTTATACATCACCGCCATCATCACAAAGTTGGAAGAATACATGTGAAAATGACCGACGGATCGGTTTGTAAAACAGAATTCCTTTCACATTCTTAATTACGATATCTGAATTTCATAGAAATTAATAGCATAACATGATTAATATTTTTTTTAATGTTTATTATATTATTGTCTGTTGCCTTATATAAAATGTATAATTTTTTTTCTATGTTCTCTATTCATTTGGTAAGAAAGTTATGTCGTTTTCTGTTGCTCCAATTCAAATATTCTTAAAAGTTTGTTCTTTGTGCGATTTAGACAATTTTGGTGTTATTCGAAAAGTAGTATTTTCATGTTTTGATTTTTGATATTAAAGTTGTTTTTTAATCATTAAATTCTGAGAAATAAGGTATATTATGAATCAAGAAAACCTTTATTTTAAGCACTTTACGCTTTATGACTTCTGACTTAGCAATAATGCGATTTAAGCTCATAAATATTTGTGTTTTTTCTTTGGACCTTCTAAGGTTAAAGAGCGTACGGTCCAAATATGGCTTGATAAATTCAGGTTGGATGGCAGGAAGCTTCAAGATGGATCTCGCAAAAAGAAGATAAAAGCAACTTGATGTGAAACTTCTAAGCGTTTTAGTGGGTAATGAACTGCTATCGACTACGAGGGATATCGAGTATATGTTAATCGTTTGCCACTTAACAAATGAAAACCTCTTGAACAAGCTTGGCTTTGTCTACAAATGGTATCGTTGGATCCCCCTTGAATTAAGTGTAAAAATATGGCAGATCGAATTTTTGTTGCTTTTTCATTAACAGTTCGATAACAATATAAGCCCATAACATCAATATGAACCCATACTATCTTTTCTAAAAGCCAATTTGCGTTAAAAAAACTAATGCTTTGCATTTGGCGGCATTGTCCAGGACCTATCCGCTGGAAATTGTTGCAAACTGCCACAGCAGATCTTTATTGTGATCAACTAATCCGACAGGATTCAAAAATGTCCAACACAGTATAACAAAAAAAAAAAAAAAAAAAATGTCGTCTATCACAAAATGATTAAAAAAACATGACTGTTGTAATTATCCTATTGTGTGTAGGCAAGGTATATTTCTTTTTTTTGGATGAATCCAGGAGTGGTAGATAACGCCACCTCCCGTTCCCACGGTGAGGTCCAAAAGAAAAACCGGTCAGTTTGGTAGGGGGTGAAAGAAGACCCCTTTGAGTTTTGCGGGAAGAAAGGTGGACCCCGAGAGGGAGAGAAGGAAAGAGGGAGAACTGTCTGGAACAGGACGTGGGGTTGATTTACTAAATTTTTGCTGCGAGACAGACTGCATGGATAATCTATGTCCATCTATATATTTGCTGCGACCACGTTTTTGATAGTCTTTTAATCAACTGTTAAATTGCCTTGCCTACACACAGATAGGAATATTTCGTTTGAGGTATGCGTAAAATTATGATTATTTCTCTATAAATATTTTTTATTAATTCTGTTTTGTGCCAATTTAAAATCCTGTAAAAATCCTAAATTTAATTGTAATCATTGTATATTAGTATTCATTAAAAGTAAATTAATTAGTTTGTTTGTTTTAGTATTAATTTTCGTATTTATTTTAATTGTCTTTTATTAATGTTAAATAATTTGGCCGTCTTGCGAGTATACGCAGACCAACGGCATCATTTCTATGTCGGTTCTAACAATGACAATGCCAGGATGCATGTGGACGAACTTTCACTTGAGGAACTGCAAAATTCTAGGCTCCAGGATGTTTATGAAGTTTTATCGCATCCACCATACTCACTTGACTAGATACTATTTGACAACTACTTGTTCCTCTTGATGCAAAATTCTATCACAAAAGGATTAAAAAACATGACAATGCCAGGATGCATGTGACTTTAAGGCCGAAGGAGGAGCTGCAGGCTCTTGGTTATGAAGTTTTATCGCATCCACCATACTCACTTGACTAGATACTATTTGACAACTACTTGTTCCTCTTGATGCAAAATTCTATCACAAAAGGATTAAAAAACATGACAATGCCAAGATGCATGTGGCTTTAAGGACGGGGAGCTGCAGGCTCTGGTTATGAAGTTTTATCGCATCCACCATACTCACTTGACTAGATACTATTTGACAACTACTTGTTCCTCTTGATGCAAAATTCTATCACAAAATGATTAAAAAACATGACAATGCCAAGATGCATGTGGCTTTAAGGACGGGGGAGCTGCAGGCTCTTGGTTATGAAGTTTTATCGCATCCACCATACTCACTTGACTAGATGCTATTTGACAACTACTTGTTTCTCTTGATGCAAAAATTTTCTTTACAAATATTTCGAAATTTATGGGATGTTCAGAGGGCAGTGGTGGATTTCTTGGCTTCAAAGCTTGCATCTTTTATGCATCCGGCATTAAAGATCTCCTTGTTGACAGATGGAGGAAGGCCATAGGAAAAAGTGGCCAATACTTCATTAATTAATCTCACTTAAGAGTTTAAATATAAGAAATTGAATTTTCCTCAAAAATGAAAAAAAAAAAAAAATCGACATAACTTTCTTACCAAACTAAAAAAACATTAATAAAAAAAATGACCAAAGATTATTTTTGGACACCTTTTTTCTATAATGAATGTTGAACAAATTTACTGATTGAATTTTAAGATTGGTCTTAATAAGAGGTAAAAAAAAAAAAAATAATAATAAGTGAAACTAATGGTATTGTATTTATGTAAAAACTACATTACCTGTACATATTAGGACATATTAATGATAAATTGCGTGCATACACATTAAATAAAGTTTAAATTATTTTGTTAAATCAATGTACGATTTTTAGGTATAGGATGATAGGATTTTGTTTAAGTATTTAATTCTATATTAATGTGTGTCATAACAAAAGACAATGTTCTGCCTACTTAGTAATAAGGAAGACTTTTTTGTGGCTAGTTTTAACGCCAATCAAGCCATTTTTTTTTTATGTTTTGCTCATCAACAGCAATGCTTGAATCTAGATAGCTTAAATTTTCACCTTCCTAAATGCACAATCACTGAGCCATATCTCGAAAGAGTAGGTTTCTACAATGTTGCTCCTTTTGCAAATCTATGCTCATAATTAAATTACTTGTCATTTAATCATTCGAAACCCAATTAAATCACTTATATATTAAATTGTATGTATTTTTGACATCCTTCTTAATTTGAAAGACATCATTACTTTCATTAAACCATTTTCAATGCTCATATATTTTTTATGCCTTTTATGGAAAAATAGTCAACTGTAAGAAAATCGTTAGTATTGTACACTCAAGAGCCAAAACATTATGACCACCTGTCAATAACGAGTTGGCCCACCTTTAGCACACAACACAGCTTCAACCCGCCTTGACATGGATTAATACCACCACTTAATACCAGTTAAATACCACTTCCACCTGATCACGTGCCTTCCACGATATCCAGGCGAGTTCATTGCAAAATGTAGGGGTGGTCATAATGTTTTGGCTCTTGAGTGTAGTTCGGTTTTGACTTGTTTTTATTATATTTTTTTAATATTTGTTCAGAATTACCTTTTTGGGGAAGGGGAAGTGAAAAGGATCTTCTTAAAAGTTCTACGAAAGAACAGCACCTTGAAGTCTGCCGTCGTGAAGTCTGTCAGTCTTGAAGTGCATGAAAGATGCCCACATGGATTCCCATATTAATATTTATGTTGCTATTCTTCGTATTAAATATCCTCTTTCAAAATGTTCTCTAAATTGTTTCCTGTTAATAAATGTATAAATTTTTTTCTATGCAGGAAACATGAGTTGTGCCATTCTTTTCTTCTGAATTGTAATAACACATGAGCTGTCACAATTCTTTAAGTATTTATATCAACATACACTCAAGAGCCAAAACATTATGACCACCTGTCAATAACGAGTTGGTCCACTTTGGCGCGCAACACAGCTTCAACCCGCCTTGGCATGGATGCCACAAGTACTTGGTAGATGGCCGGAGACAGATTGTAATAGATGTTTAAGCAACGGTATGCCATATCAATATAAAAACGACCTTTTTGTCCGTTACATTTGTTTATTCTACAAAAAATATAGTTCTTTTAAATGTTATTTTCTAATGCAGCTGGCAATACAGAAATAATTAATCTTTATGCCTTAAAGCAAGCACAGCAACTACATTACTCATTGAGCACTACCCAGGGGGCATGTGTAGCTTGAAGATAGGCTACGGACGCGAGTAACACTACTCCCGCAATGCCCGACATCTTTTGGTAACTTCAAATCTAGTGTTAAATTATATTGATTATATTCTTGAGAGATATTTTTCTTGTATTTCTAATTAACTCTCGTGCAAAAGCCTATTTAATAACCAGACACCTGATATACAACTGTGTCCAAAAATTAAGATCAATTTTCAATTTAAAATTCCCGGGGTTTATGAAATTTATTTTTTTTTTTTTCCTTTTTTAGGTTGCTGGCACTGTCCTTGACATCTGTGTGAAATTGGAAGTCAAAATATTCATTAGTGTTTGGCTTTGTGGCGCTAAAACTGAATTAGCTTGTAAAATTGAATTCGGCGATTTTTGAAATGTCTAAATGAATTGAGCAAAGAACTGGCATTAAATTTTGTTTGCGAAAACGTATAGAATGTTGCAGAAGGCATTCGGTGAGCATTCCTATATCGGAAAGAAAATGCTTAGAAGTGGTATAAGCAGTTCAAAGAAGGCAGAGAACGCGTTGAAAACGTAGAGCTTTGAATCATCAGCGGTTTAAGTTGATGGCCTACCATCAACTTCAACCGATGAAGCTCAAGTCCAAAAATTAAAGATATGGTGCTTGCAAACCGTCGATTTACAATTAGAGACCTTGCTGATGATGTTGGGATTTCAAAAAGATCGGCCCATTCCATTTTGGGCCTCAAACGCGTAAAATCTTGATTGGTACCGAAAACGCTGAATGCCAAAGATCACAACACTGTCAAAGCTCACTCACTGCATTGATTCATCGTGACTTTTTTGCCAATAGTGAAACCCATATCGTTCCACAACCGCCATATTCATACAGTGCGACTTCGGGCTATTCCCTAAACTCAGAAGACTACTCCGGGGATACGTTTTGAATCGATTGAAGAGATTCAACGTGAATCTCCGCGCACTTTGAAGGCCATTCCTGCCGGTGACTTTTAAGCAAGCATTAAGGATTGGAAAAAAAGTTGGCATAAGTGCATTGTGTTCGGAGCGGATTACTTTGAAGGCGTTAAAATAAACTTGGAAGAATAAATAAAGTTTTTGAAAAAAAAAAATAGTTGGTATTACTTTTTGGGCACAGTTGTATGCTGAATTCTTAATATCTGCATTTTATAAATTTGTTCATTCATTTCTAAAATTTTAAATTATAGTCACACTCATTTGTTATGCAAACACTACACTCAAGAGCCATAACATTATGACCACCCTACATTTTGCAATGAACTCGCCTGGATGACGTGGAAGGCACGTGATCAGGTGGAAGTGGTATTGAACTGCTGTTGGAGAGTCTGAAGAATCATTCTTTCACTTACTTACGTGTGTGATGGGAAAGGCTGCGGATCTAAGCGACTTTGATAGAGGGCAGATTGTAATGGCTCGAAGGCTCGGAACAAGTATTTCTGAAACTGCGCGACTCGTGGGTTGTTCGCTATCTACAGTTGTTAGTACTTATGTAAAGTGGATGAATGACGATGAAACCAACAGTAGACGACATGGTGTTGGACGTCCACACACTATCAAAGAAAAAGGTCGTCGGAGACTGTCTCGCATGGTGAAGAAAAACCGGAGCCAGACAGTGGCTCAGCTGACAGCCCAATACAATGCAGGACCACGTAGAATAGTATCGGAGCACACTGTTCAGCGGACAATGTTGGATATGGGCTACGCAGCAACAGACAGGTGGTCATAATGTTTTGGCTCTTGAGTGTATAGTCTTCGTAGTAATTTTGAGGATTTTTCAAAAGACTTGGGCACATGAAAGCATTGATTTTATTTTACGGCAATTTTCCCACCCCATCAAAACAAGTGAGGAAAATTTGTGAGCTCCATTTTTGTTAACCTGATTCTCAATTAAAAACAAAAATGTATAAAAAAAATGAAAATGTTTCATGTTTCATAAAACAAACAATTTTAGATTTCATGTTTCAAAAATGTTCATGTATAGAAAATCTTATATTACTTAGCTTTTGTTTCAAAAAATCATATACTAGTTTGCAAGACTTCAGCAAAAACTGACCTTTTTTGTGCATAATTTCGCAAGAAATCCCTCTTGATTCAGTTGACAGACTTGAGGAGATTCAGAATAATGGGACAATATTTTGTATTTAAAGGATGAAGTAAGCAAACTAACAAAAAAAGTGCTAAAATGTATAGAATATGGAATCAAATAAAAAAGAAGGCTTCATTAAAGGGTAAGCATTAGTACAAAGCAAGCATTGGAGCGTTGGTGCCTATCCAGGAGAGGGAGCAACAAGCAGATGTCTTTGAATAAGGGATATAAACTCCCTTTGCTACAATGGTTGCTTTTCATATTCAACATTAGATTTTCTAACAGCCCTTTGTTTGATGTCCTCTTGTGCCGAAAGTAGTTAACGTAGTTAAAGTAGAAAGACCAAAACATTGTACAAAAATCTAATCTATAATTTGACTTAAACAAGTAATATATATAAAAAAAAAAATTTCAAGTCAATTCCTTCTTTTTTTTTTTTCACTCTATTGCAGAAAGTCCTTTATAAATAATTTTCATTTTTTTTTAAGTTTATATGGCGCCATCTTATGGTAGATACATGCAACTTAAATCTAAACAAAAACTAAAATTAATTAATTAAATTTAATTACTGAATTAATATTTGAAAAAAACTGAATTAACATCCAGTGTTATCCACTACAAGTTTAAAAAAATTTATCTGAACTTGAGTGGATGAATAAAAAGTATTTTATGAACGATCGAAAATGTGAACAAGATATATATAGGGAGAATGTGAGCTAATAGAAGGAATTGAAATAAAATAAGTATGCTGCTCAATCCATTCTAGTGTTCTGGACACTCTTCTCAACAACGGAAATACAACGGAATCAAGCATTACCACCAATAAAATTGAAGTCGGAATCAATATCACCTCAGAAGAGGGGAATAATAACTTGTTGGAAAATAACGATCTACGTCGAAAGCTTGAAGCTCAGTCCTTCCATTCAGAATAAGACAAACCCAGACCCAAAATATGTTATAGAATATCTGTAACATGTTCATTATCATCTTTTGGGCCTTAAAAATATTTCTCTGTTCTTAAATCTTCTTAAGTTTCACTTTTTAGACTTTCAGAGAAACATTTTCCAACATTTCTACTTATTTCCAATGTTACTCATCGAAATATACTTTTAATAAAATTTTGAATACTTAAAACATACAGACTGCATACTTCTGGGTAGAGATTGCAATATCGGACCATAAGTTCAGTACCGGTATTCGGTATTTCTTAGATCTTAATACCGGGATACTGGTTTTAATACTGGTAGTAGAAATTTTAGAAAAAGGAAGAAAAACACAGAGTTTTTTTTGTATCGTTTTATTTGCCAGTTTTATTAGAGAATGTAAATATCGCAAAAAAAAAATGTGTAACTTATAAATTATAGCAGTATATAAAGAATCACAAAAAGTAAAGGAACATCTTATTTATTTAAATCACAAAAAAAAAAGTGTAGATATCACTATTTTGTCTGTGGTACTATTACAAATTTTTGAAATGCGATCTTAAAAAAACATAAACTGAAGTATTATCAACTGATTTTTTATGTTCTTTAAAGTTATTCTTATTCATTATTTTGGGGTATTTATGAGTACATGAATAATAAATCTGAAAAATATTTTGAACTCTAAAGTATGATATGCAAATACAATGTAAATAACAAACTCACCAATTTAAAAATATCTAAATATTACACACTTTCTACACAACTACGACCTTGTTTTCACAGATAAGAATTTCTAGTGTGAATTCAGATAAGAATTCTGAATAAGAATTCTGAATTTCTAGTAAATATTTGAAAAAACGGTATTTAAACTTGTGAATACCGGTATTACAAAAATTGTACAAATGGCTCAAAATACCGGTATTTGGTATACCGGTATTGCAATCCCTACTTCTGGGTTATAAAATATTTTGCTGTTCTTAAAAAACTTTTAGAGTTTTCTAAAAAAGACCTTCAGAAAGACATTTCTGCTTATATGGGTAAATGTTACACACTCAAATGTTTTTTAATAAAGTTTTTAGTATAAAAATAATGAATTTTAATGAATTTCTTACATTAAAAGTGTTATTACATGTCAGGGCCGGATTTTCCTATAGGCTAACTAGGCTTCAGCCTAGGGCAGGGATGGGCAAACCTTTTCGGTCTCGGGCCAAAAATCGAAGAAAAAAAAGTTTGGCGGGCCAAGATCAATTTTTCTAAAATAAATATTAATAACCATTTATTCATTACCATAATATTTATAATATTAATAACTATTTATTATTACCATAATATTTATAATATTATTAACTAATATTATACATACTTTATTTTTGAAATATTTTACAAATAATTCAAAACAAGCACAGCTACGTAAGACTATTACAATGATGAACTCGCGCCAAAAGAAGAAGCCACTGGCTGGAGCTTAAAATGCAGACTGCCACATGAGGTCTAATTCACCCACATTGGATTCCCATATGTCTGCTCCCCGAGAAAGCGATAACGCTTGTTAGCGCCAATCTACAGTTATAACTAACAAAGAACTTCCGCTTTTAACACTTTACCGATTGAAAGCTGTCTGTGCTTGCTATTTCCGTCGATTTATATTTTGTAGGACAAAAATAGTGAAAGTATAAAAATCATCAGCCCTTTGAAAAAAAGGAAAAAAAATAATATTTAATCAAAGTAGAAAAGGAGATGGATATATAATGTATAAATATATATTTCTTTTAATTTGCCTCTGACCGGCAAATTAAAATTCATTCCGTGGGCCGGATAGAACCTTTCGTCGGGCCGGAGTTAGCCCGCTGGCCGTAGTTTGCCCATCCCTGGCCAAGATCAAGACGGGCCTACATTCAAATTGTTAGCAAAATTAGAATTACACTATTCTAAAAACAGTCAACACTAAAACACTGAATCAAAAATAAGGAGAAATTCTACACATATAAATAATAAACAAACAAGTACTTTAAAAGATAAAATAAATCAACAATAACTTTTCCTAAACATTCAGCAAATTTTTACAATTTATAGGATTAAAGCCTGAAAGCCTGGAAATTCTTTTAAGTGTAAGTTTGGTTGAACTCCACGGACAATATTGGCATTGTTAATGGCTGTACAAATTGTTGAGTTTCAATTTTTGTACACGTAATTTCTCCAGTTAAAAATTGATGGAATCCTTCTGTTCCTCTGCTTTTCTGCAGCCTTTGCACGATTTTGCTCTTCAGTTTTTTCTCGGTGACAGACGAGCTTTTTCCTTTGATTTCATCTTCTTAATCTTTCAGTTGTTATGTTTCGTATCTAATGCTTTTTGGGCAAATTCTACCATCCGCTGTGAAAATTGGAGTTTTCATGATCAGTTCCCCGTAAGTCTATCACTCTGAGATCATCTTGAACATTTTCGCCAAGCGCTGTGACAAGTTTAACTAAATCACGTTTTCTGTCTTTTGCTATAAAAAGACATGCTTTTTATTATTATTATTATTTTATTATTATTATTATACAAGTGTAAATATAAAAGTTATTGTTTCTAGGACACAGTCACTTCACTATATTACAACACTAACATTTACAAAATGTTTTTTGATATTAATGTTTTTTTTTTAAAGTTTTTTTTTTAAAATTAACAGTCACATATTATACACAACCACTTTCAATATACTTATTATACTCGGATTCAAAATTTAAACAATAAAATTTGTAAATACTTTAAAAATGAAATATATCAATAATAACTTTTTACTAACACTCCATACAATTTATACTCAATTTATGTTTTACTCTTACCATGTATTCATTAGTTCAGTCATAAAGGTGGCTGTTTTCAGTCTGAGGTGATAAAATTTTTAAATACTATTCATGAAATATGATAATGATAAATTTTTAACATTAAAATAGTACATAAATATAAATATTTACGTTTCTCAGAAAAAAAAAAACAGAATAAAATTTATAATATATTTTCATCCTAATAATTAATTACCATTTTATGACATGAAACATATAAATGCACTTTCAAATGAGATCTCAATGTTGCTGGCAAGAAGCCAGTTATTCATATATATATATATATTCTAATGCAGCTAGGAATACTTAGACCATGATCTTTACATGCCATAAGCAGGGCTACACTGACGTTACTGACTTAGCGCTAGCTTGAAGATAAGCTACGGACACGGAGTAACAATGCCCCCGCAACGCTCTACGATCCTATTGACCGGGACCTATGGTTTAAAGTGGTACGACCACTACAAACATCCATGTCACCGCAGGGACTTGAACCCGAAACCTGTGGTACGGAGCGCCAGAGCGTTAGTCTAATCCCCAGTCTAATATGACTGTTGGGTGTAGGGCTGACAACCCTACCCCATAAAAAAGGAAACATGTTCTGTCTCGAAATCTACCAGTAGGCAGACGGTCTTGGCCCAAAATGGGGCTGTTGTGGCAATGAAGAAGAATGTGTAATGTATGTGTATGTATATATATACACATACACTTCTTATATATATATATAAAGAAATAGCTACTGATAGAAATAGAACAGTCGCTAAACAAATGTTCAAGGTCCATTCATCTTTATTGATATGAATAATCAACATGACAGTTTCTAACTGCGTATTTTTTGTACTTTCAAATAAAACGTTTCATATAACTCAAATTACACTTAAATTCATTTAAAATTGTACTTAACTGAGTTGTAGCTGGATACTTTCATCACGTTAGGCAGGTTCGAGCCATAAGGCGCCAGATTGTAGTGTTGTCGGTTGTGCAACTGGATTGTAACTGGGTGTGGTTGGGTTGAGACACAGGTTGGAGTACTCACAGCTTTATTCACACATGCATAAACACGAAATACACACAGTTAAAAAAGAAAGAAAATATTTAACACATTTAAAGACATATAACCTATAGATTCGTTGATGAATTCCACGAATAAGCCGAAAAATAAAGATACTCAGGTACACGTTAGATGCACGAAATATACTTCCTCTCGAGTGAGAGTCTGTAGGCCAACTTATAGGTTGTGCTAAATAAATTTCCTTTCAGGATGAGAGATAGCAAATTAATGGTTTTCAGCGGCAACGCGTAGTTGCGTTGTACTTCCTCTCAGGTGAGAGTCTCGTGTCATGGTAGCCAAGTGGTTATCGCTCTGACCTTTGGTATCACAGGGTTCAGGTTCGAATCCTGGCTGTGACAGGGATGTTTGTGAATGGTTCGGTTAAACTGTAGGTTCCTGTCTGTTTAGCCCTTGTGTGCGCAGGATGACCGTAGAGCGACAAACCAAACCTGAACGCCACAGGGAGTGCTCTTGCAGTGATTAGGAGGAAGCAGGGTTACATATTCTGATAAATAAGTAGATACAAATAATAAATCCAAAAATATTAGATTATCTTGTATACATGCATTTTTATTTATCTTTTTTATTATTGTTTCCTTGTATGATAAAAATATTGTAGAACATATATATATAGAGAGAGATAGAAAAGTAGTGAAAAATGGGAATTTGTTATAGATTTAGTAGAATGTTGAAAAAGAATTGTTGAGGAAAAATTTTCACTTATGTCAACAAATAGATTTCCCATGACCAAATTTTAAGGTTATATTTTAAAACCATAGTTCATTCAATCATCTAGAATCATGTAAGAGATGACACCAGTTAATTTATTATTTATAAAAAATAAGTAATTAAAAAATGATCTCATATAATTTATTTTAAAATGTGTTCAAGAAACTCATAAATATATAGTCTTTGCAAGTTTTTTTTTTTTTTATTTTTTATTATTCTCTCATTTAAGTGGAATATTTCAAAGGGTTCAACTGCTCAGTAAACAGTTTTCTACTAAGTAAGACACTACAAGGTTAGATACAAGTATTATTTGGTACATTTTTGTTTATGGTATGTCACTTGTTACCAAACTTATATATTTTTACGAAAGCTAACTAATTATAAAGAATGACAACACTAAAATTATAATTTTGTTTCAAAATGAATAGTGGACCACATTTGGTGATTTGGTATTCTTTTGACCTTAAAGTACCAATTATTTTTATATTTATATATTTAGTAAAAATATATGAAATGTATATTTTTCAATTTTTCCCCTTATTTGTTTTTGAATTCACTAAAGACATATCATTATTTTCATTAATTTTTTTTATTTTTATCTTTCCAGTTTAGCAATAGTTTATGCAGTATTTGCTTTGTCCAATTGGCTAGCTCCTTCCATTATTATTGCTATCGGTCCAAAAGTATCTATGCTGCTAGGTGGTATATCTTACAGGTAAATATAATATTTGTTCTGAATCAGATATAATTTAAATTTTCATTTTCTAGACTTTAAATTTCTTTAATATATGTCTTTCTATGTAAATTCCAAATTAATTTAATTTTGTTTATTAATCTTAGAGTATTTATTTTAAATTATTCAAATAAACTTACGACATGAAATATTTTTTAATCATAGAAGATAAGATTCAACTTTTGTTGTTGTTGTTGTTGAAATAGCAAATTAATTACTGATACTTTTTACATCTGAAGAAAGAAAAAAATAAATGAATAGAAATGCTTAATTTGTAAGCAGTCTGAGTTTTTAAGCCATTATTATTCTCTCCAAGCAAGCACAGAAAGAGGTTAAATTTATTCTTTAATTTTGGCATAAGTGTTTACAATTAAAAAATTTTAGGTTGATTAAAAAATTATCTGCTCTTTATTTTGAAAATGAGAAGAGAATAATGATCAAATGAGTTCTATATCTTGATGAAGTTTGATAAATAATTTTAATAATGTACCTTTTAATAGAACTTTTGTAAATTATTTTTAATAATGGTTAAATTATATTGTAATGGGTAGTTAAAGTTAACATTTCTTCCTTCATAAAAGTGTGTAAAAGCATAATTTTTTTTAATTTTTGATATATATATATTTCTTCAACATGTTTATGCATGTAACATTTTTTAAAACTACTTTTTTTCTTTAAATCAAGCATTGTGGATAGCATACTTTTTTAATGTAAAAATAAACAACATTGTTTTTATATTTTCTTCAAATCATAGTATAATCTAAAGAATAATAAAAATTGATAAATGTAAATATTAAATTAAATTTAGTGTATTTAACATCTTGTTTCTGTTCTTATTAGTTTCTCTATCATTAGAAATTTTTATTGTTTGTTAAAAATTTAAACCATCAAAATAATAGACATAAATAAAACGAAATAACAAATAAATAAAATATATAATACAAAAATTCTGTGTTCAAAAGTAGAGTGAAACTTCTGCAATAATGCCATATTGCTTCTCGCTTGTTCTACAAAATTATATTACAGACTGCATTTGTCATATAGCACAGCTAATTCTGCAATAAATATTGGATTGAATTTTTGTTTAGAAAGGATTTTATTTTTTATCATTTTTTATAAATTAATTAATTTTAGAACATTTATAGTTCTGTATTGTATATTTAAGATTTTTAATTATTCTTACTATAATCTTTCTATAAGACAAGCTCGATAATGGTGAAATGAAAATTTAATTGGTGTTTCTTTATATTGACATTTTTTCTCCTCTTCTCATTTCAGTTTATTTATTGCTAATTTTTTCTTTGCTGAAACATGGGCTTTATATTTAGCTTCAACAATCATAGGATTTGGTGCCTCATGTAAGTTTTTGTTTTTTGCTTTGTTTAATGCATTTTATTTCTTGATTATTATATCTTCTATATAACTCAAATATGATTCTTTTCAAAAACATCAGAATTTTAATAGTTTATTATGTGAAGTTAAATCAAATATATTAAACGGAATTAAAACAATTCAATTTTGTATGTTAATACTTCTTTTCTCCCCCTCCCCTTTTAGGCTTTCAAGTAGTAATAAAAATAATACTTTCTTTCTTTCTTTTTCCTTAAGTATACCTGATAAAATTATGATATTTCTTTTATTTCTTATCTGAAACTACTATCCTTTTATTAATCAATTTTTTTGCAATTTTTATTTTTCGAACAATATTATTAAAAATTACCATTTTATCACATGATTATTTTTACATATGTTACTTTTCAGTCAATATTATTTTGTTCTAATAATATTTTGGAATATATGTTTATAAAAATGTTCTACTTATTTAAATTTAGCTCTCAATAACTGGAAATAAAATTTTATATGAAACATTGCAGTGTAAATATTGAATTAGTTAACATTGTAACATCCTATTTCTTCATAGAAAAATAATCAGGCATAATTATATAAATTTTTAGTAATAGTGAAATATTTTAACAAAAATTTTGCAGTTGGCTAAAAAAAAAATGGGATACTCTTAATAACTTTAAAAGCATCCTTAACATAATTATTATTAGATCTTCACGTGTTGGAAATGGCTAATTAACTTGTGGTGCAAATTTATCACAACTTGGGAATTTTTCTGTTACGGAACCCAAGATTTTTAATGCAATCGATTCAGCCTATGGAAAACAGTATACCTACTAATTTTTATTTCAAAATTCCTGTAATTTTTAAGACTATAGAAAAGGGTCTGTCTATAAAACCACAATCATTTCATTCATTAACTGAAAAATATGTTATTTTCTTCTAGTTATGGTTACTTAGAAAAAAAGCCAGAAAAATTTGCTTGATTTCATTCAAAAGCATTTGTAAACAATAAAAAAGGATTTAAATTGTTTATTTAAATATTATTTATTAAACATTTTTATTATATTATCACAATTATACTATATAGAGTCAATAAAATATAATCCTCCCTCTCATAATTTAGTGAATAATGAATGGTTAAAATGCTTCAAATGAAGGTTGTTATTTGTTTTTTAATGTTACCAGATTAACTAATGAGCTTTAATTCGAGGCAGTCGTTTTAATCATTTGTCTCTTAAATTTATGTTATCTGACGAATAGAAGTACATCCTATTTGTTTAGGAGTGCCTCCTATTTGATATCCTATCCCGGCATATTAGTTAGCCTACAGACTCTCACCCGGTGAGGAAGCATATTTTGCTCACCCTGCGTAGCCGTTCGGTTCAGAGGTTGAGTCCTTTCATAAAGCTATAATTATCTATCTTTTACTTTAAATGTGTTAAAAATATGGTGTTTATCTGTGTGTAAATAAAGCTGTGAGTTCTCCAACCTGTGCCTCAAGTATTTCAACCCAACCACACCCAGTTACAATCTGGTGGCCCAACCTGCACACTGCAATCTAGCGCCTGAATGTGTGACCCTTACTCACACCAGTACAATTGTATTTTAAATTAATATTTTTAAGTTAATTCCTTTATTTGCAAACAATTTTTTTTTATTTGTATTTTTATTTTTAATTTTACGATTTTCTGGAGCTTATGCGTATAGTATTGCTTTTTTTAGTTTTTCTATGTTGATGGTGCATTTTCATTGACAACGCTACATCAACTTTTTTTTTTTTTTGACGAATCAGAGTAGCAATCGAGATTGATCGACGATTACTAAGTTTAGTTTGATTTATATATATTTTCTTCTTTACTATTTTCAGTATTTTGGACTGGCCAGGGAAATTTTTTGACCATCAATTCAGATTCCGATACTATGTCAAGAAACAGTGGTGTGTTTTGGGCTCTTTTGCAATGCAGGTAAACAATGTGTTATGAAAATTTCCTGTGAATGTCTAAATAATTGCATAATTTTTAGTTATTTGAAAATTTTTATAATTATTTAAACCTTAAATTTGCCGTTTTAGATGGAATAAATTTTAGTTTTAATATTTAAAACACTTACAAGGGAATGTATTAAAATTGACTATAGTCATATAAACACTATGTTGATGCGTCATCATCTCGAAGATTTTTAAAAATTAATGTTTTTTAATAAAATGAACAAAGAAATAAAAAATTTAGTGCATTTAATATTTTTAAAAATAAGATACATTTTTTTCTTCATTAAGATTATATGTGAATTTAATTTTTATAAAAAATGGGTGCCCTAAAGTTATGATATCTTATTAATTGTACCCTTTTTTATTACTATTTTTTTTTCCTTGCCTTATCTTGCATTATTATTTTCACACTGCCCGTTTCTTTTTTCTTTCTTTTTTTCAGTTCCTTCTATTAGCTCACATTCTTCCTATATGTATCTTGTTCAAATTTCAATCGTTAATAAAATACTTTTTATTCCTCCACTCAAGTTCAAATACATTTTTTTTAAACTTGTAGTGGATGACACTTGATGTTAATACAGTTTTTTTTTCAAATATTAATTCAGTAATTAAATTTAATTAATTAATTTTAATTTTTTTTTAGATTTAAGTTGCATATATCTACCAATAGAGGGCTCCAGATAAATTTAAAAAAAAAATGAAAATTATTTATAAAGAACAATAGAGTGAAAAAAGTATGAATTGACCTAAAAAAAATTTTTTTATATTACTTTTTTTTTTTTTTTTTATTGCACATAGATTTTATTAAAACATTGCAATCACCTCTCTTAAATCTGGTAACACCTACTGCAGCGCATCAGTAGCGCCATCTTTATTGTTGAAACAATTATCTATCCAGCATCAATGTGTTCAGAAAACACTTTCAGCAATTTTAAATCTTGAATAATTTTTTCAGCTTAACAAAAATAATAATAATAACAAATAAATAAATAAAAAAACATTATTTTTAATTCCTTAGTGAAATCTTATTCTAAAAACATAATGTTTAATTTTTCCCTTGCCTTATCTTCCATTATTATTTTTACACTGCCCTTTCTCGTTTTCTTTCTTTTTTTTTTTTTATTGCACATAGATTTTATTAGACATTGTAATCACTCCTCTCTTAAATCTGGCAACACCTACTGTAACGCATCAGTAGCGCCATTTTTATTGTTCAAAGTGGTATTTATTCAGCCATCTGATGAAAACAATTTTAAATCTTTGAATAATTTTTTGTCAGCTTAACAAAAAAAATAACAATAATAATATAACAATAATAATAATAATTATTAATAATATTTTATAGATAAACATTATTTTAAATTCCTTGATGATATCTTATTCTAAAAAAAATTAATGTTTCATTTGTTTATTTATTTGACTAATTTCTTAAATATCTTTATTTTCAACCCTGCTTTACATTTAAGTATCCCTTTGTGTTCTAAAAAATTTATAAATTAAATTAATATTTTGATTTTATTGATCCAAAATATGTTAAATTACGTTTTTTTTTTCTGTTTTCGTTTTAGCTTGCTGTTTGGAAATATTTTTGTGTATTTTAAATTCCAAGGTAAATCGGAAATCGACAAAGAGACACGATTTGTGGTGTTTGGAGTGCTCCTTGGAGTTTCTTTGGCTGGTTTAGCCTTGATGTGTTGCTTGAGATCCAGTAAAAGGCGATCCGTTACAGTTACTGACAACTCAAGGTACCAATTCAAATAATATTTTGAAATATAGTACAAAAACCTTTTTGCGTAAATAGTTATATTTATTTTGTCTTTGAGCTGTATTCAAAAATGTACTTTTTAAATTTTAAAATTAATTATCTTCATTTTTAAGAATTAGAATTTAAAGTTTATATGGAAAAAATTATAAGTCAAACTCAAATTATTCAGAACTTATATATTATTTATTTTAGTGAAGTTTTTTTTACAGGGTGATTATAATTAAAATCCCACTTTCAAAATGCTGTAAAAAAAGAAACACTTGTCATAATGAGTTCAAATTTGAACTGAAGATACTGAAGAAGGGGGAAACGGTACTCCATAAAAAAAAAAAGTTCCGAAGTGTAATAATAGATGGCACTGTAAGCTGCTTAAAGAAAGGGAATTCGACTGCCAGTGATATTTTGAATCGAAATGGCAACGTATTTGGCATGAGTTGCACATTAAACCAACTGTAGTGTTCAACGTGCTTGATTGTTTCAGTTTTTTTGGCGGAAAAAAGGACTTCCAAATCATTCAACAGTTGTGACAGTGTGAGAGCCCATCCACTACGACAAGGTCATACCCAATTGGATGGGAAAAATCGGTGGAACTTTTGTTGATGCCATACCGTTTCCCTTCTTCACGTATCTTCAGTTCAAATTTGAACTCATTGTGACGAATGGTTCTTTTTTCCAACATTTTGAAAGTAGGACTTTAATTATAATCACCCTGTATATATATGTATTTACATGTGTGTGGAAAAGGGTATAATGTCGCCAAAAAAAGACATGAGACTAGAAATGCATATCATATTTTTATGAAATGTAAGAATTATGTTATAAGAAAATTGCAACAAAAATGCATTTAAGTTTAGTTACATTATGTAAAATACTATGTGATTTTAGAGAAATTACCATGCAGTTGAAGTTGGAAAAAAAAAGTACGGTGACGCTATGATTTATTCTTTATTAAGTGATATGGGAGCCTTTTTCTATGACTTGTATTAATCGTCGATTTATAGAACCAGACAGAGCTTGGAAGATATGCAGGTCAATATTCCAGAAATTTTTCTTTGCAGTTTTTAGATCAGGAGAACCTGAATGACCGAATGTCTGGCGCTCGGGGCCACAGGTTTCGCTTTGCCTCCCGGCGGTGCCATGTATGTTTGTAGTGGTTCGAAATTCACTTTTAAGCCATAGGTCCGGTCTCCTATGACTGTAAGAGCGTCACGGAGTCAAGTGAGACTTCTACCTACGGATGCTCTATCACAACAGAATCTGCCCCCTTTCCCTTCAACCATGAGTCTATACAGGGGCCGGCAACCTCGGGCGAACATGCGGCTCTTTGATGTGAAGTTGCGGCTCTTTAGTTCCAAACGCAAATATTATTTATTTTATCAAAAAAAAAAACATTTAAAAATCGTTTAAACACGCATGTACGTAACGTAACAAAAGTGGACAGCTTTAAAAGAAATGCCGCCAGTTGAGGCACTTATATTCGACGCATGGAATAGTCTTCCAGATTGCTGCAGTGAGGTGAAGAAGTTGGCATTTGAGCGCTGACTATCTTCGGATCGACATATTCGTGCGAGCAAGCGTTCTCTTGCATGAATATAGTTAAAAGTAAAGTAAGAAGTCAACTAACGAATGAAAATTTAGAGTCGTGTTTGAAACTTAAAAACAACAAGTTATGCGCCAAATTTATCCAAACTTTCTAAAACCAAGGCAAAGCCATCGCTCCCCTTTAAATTTGTTTGCTCAATTGTTTGTTATTGAAGTACAAGTTGGTGTTGTAAGTAAATGTTTAATTGTTTTACTTAAATAATAAGTAATTATCTAATAATGCCATATATATATTATCTAATTTGTTGTGAAAGACACTACTTATATATGAATAAATAGATATTTTTTCTTATGAATAAATAGATTAGATGGTTTTTTTTTTATCAAAAAACTTTATTTATGCGAGTACTATTTATTGTTGGCAAGAAAAAAATGTTGTGGCTCTTTAAAAACTTTGTAAATTGTGATTTTTGGCTGTTCCGACTCAAAAGGTTGCCGACCCCTGGTCTGTACGGGTTCGTGGGCTAGGTCTATCAAGTGGGATGAGAAACAACAACAAGATCAGGCTCACTACTACTTGTAAGCATCTCATGCCAGAATGCCCCATACTCTCTTCCATTTGATTCAGGTTTGGATCATTGAAGAGGTTTTTATTTCATCTGCCTTCGCCTAAGATTTTGTAGAGTACGAAATATGCACAGATGCGTTATCTTGTTGAAATGCCTAATCTAGCGATGTTATCAGAAGAGCAAGCTATCTTCCAGCATGTTCTGATATAAAGCGATTTCAGATGAACGATTTCAGCTATCTGCCAGGCGATAAAATACAGTTCAATGCAATACCTTTGCGAGACTTCTATCGAGAATTGTAAACATACTTTGAAGGTTGGTTATCAGCATTGAAAATAACAGCGTTCGATCAACCAAGAGATTTAATAAACACGGAACAAATTAAAAACTAGTTCCTACTGATTTTTAGATAGTATTATTTAAAAGAATGGAGCATTATTGCTTCTCTTGTAGACTTAGTAGGAAAATTCCTGATGGCCCAAGTGGTTAGCGCTCTGCCGCTTGGTACCACAGGTTTCGAGTTCGAGTCCCGACGATGTCATAAATGTTTGTAAATATAGATTTGTTTTTCTCTAATGCAGCTGGCAATACAGAGACAGTTATCTCTATGCTGAACCGACGTTACTCATTTAGCACTAATTTCTTAATTAGGCATTTGTACCTTGAAGATATGCTACGGACGCGAGTAACATTACTCCCACAACGCTCTACGATCCTTGTGACACCGAAACCTACGTTTTAAAGTGAATTCCGAACCACTACACACATCCATGGCACCGCCGGGATTTGAACCTGAAACCTGTGATACAGAGCACTAGCCACTCGGCCATCAGACTCCCTAAGGACTATAGAGCGTTGGGCGTGGGGCTGACAACCTTAGCCCGTAAAAAATGAAAACACCTGTCGTCTCGAAATCTACCAGTAGGCAGTCAGCCTTGGCCCACCATGTGGCTGTTGTGCCAATGAAGAAGAAGTAGAATGTGGAAAAAGGCCAATGTAAATATTTTCTAAAGTGAACATGAACGATCTAAATTTTCGAGAAACATTTAGCAAGGACCAACACTGTGTCATGACAGACGATTCGAGTTCGTTTGGAAATGGACTGATAAGTGGATGAAACAAGGTTTAAAAACATGTAACGAGTGTGGAGGCAGCAGGAGACTGTCCTGAGTTATTTAAAACAGTTCAACATTCTTGAACTGAATGTCACTACGACTATCGTTGTTTTCTTTCGTTAGGTGGTTCTATTTTTCTTGTTAGCCGCAGCTTTCTGATGGTCCGAGAAGTATTGATCAATCCATTCAAACATATATGGAATCGTCATTTATTTACAAAGATATACGGGGTGGATGGTAACAGTTCAAAGGCAAAAGCTAAACTGGAAGAAAATGTTCTTTTAGAATAAAACAACTCGTTTCACAGCAACAGCCCGTTTCCACGGCAACAGCGCAATTCTGAATCGGTTCCAAACGATTTCTATAAAACTACCACATGACGCTGCGTGGCGCGAACTACAGCATAAAAATTCCAACACTGAGTTCATGGGAATCAGGGAACATATTTAAAGAATGATTTCAAACAAAAAAACTAAAGTTAAATGATAAAACTATAGTCTCACCTGTCGACACATGTAGTTCCTTAGGCCTTGTAAAGATATGTACAATGAAAAGATTTGAATTCGAAATTTTTCTAATGAACAAATAGTTTTTCGGGAATTGGAAAATTGCAAATTTCAACTATTGAATCTTTTGTGCAAGAAGTTATTATACACTGGTGGACAAAATTAAGAGATGGAAAGCATTTTCGCACATTTCTCTAAAAAAATACCGCACAAAACCTGGACAGTTGATTGCCATATATGGTCACTGTAGCGCTATTGGCCCTGAGATAAGTTTACGTATTCTTGTGGGCGTTGTTAAGCCAGCAGAAGGTATAAAAGTCCGCATCGAGCTGCCCATCTCATTCCACTCTTCAACACAGTTGCAGATTTTAGTGCATTTTTTAATAATCTTGTTGTTTCTTGCTGGTTTTTAGGTGAAATGAGTGAACATCATCGTTTAGACGAAGGTATGAGGTGGAGAATTGTGGGTAGACTTGAGGCAGGCCAGTCCCAAGCTCAGGTTGCTAGGAAATTGGATATAACACCAAGCGTCATTTCCAAGTTGTGGAGTCAATTTAAAACTAGTGGGACAGTATGCAGACAGGACAAGGTCGCCCGAGGGCTACAACGGCCAATTAAGACCGGTATTTGTTCCTTTCAGCTAAGCGCCAGAGGACGGCTACAGCCACTCAATTGTCTAGGGCCTCGCGGCTGCTACAGGAACATCAATTTCGAGTAAGACAGTTTCCAGGAGACTCCATGAAAGAGGGCTGTATGCCAGGAAGCCCGCTATTTGCATCCCACTCACTCCGTCCCACAAAAAGAGCACATGCAGAATGATGCAGACAACATCAAAATTGGACACAGCTTCAATGGGCCAATGTTCTCTTCACCGATGAGTCCAGATTCTGTCTACAACCTGATTCTTTACAGTTATTGATATGGAGGGAATCTGGAACCCGATACCATCCTAGCAACATTATCGAAAGGGACCATTATGCTGGTGGAGGAGTCATGGTTTGGGCAGGGATCATGCAAGATACCCGCACACCGCTCCATGTGTTTGACAATGGTTCCGTGAATGCCCAGAGGTACCAGGAGGTCCTAGAGCCCTATGTGCGTCTTTTCAGGGGCGCTGTTGGCCCTGAGTTCATTTTTATGGACGACAATGCGCGAACACATAGGGGCTCATGGTTGATGAGTATCTGGAAAGCGAGGATATTCAACGAATGGATTGGCCAGCCAAATACCCCTGACCTGAATCCTATTGAACATGCTTGGGATGCTCTTGGGAGAGCTATTGCGATGCGCCAACCTCCCCCCAGAACCATTCTGGAGTTAAAAATTGCTCTGGTGGAAGAATGGGAGGGTCTTCCACAAGCCCTCCTTAACTCCCTTAGTAACAGCATGCATACTCGTTGTGCATGCTGTCTGTCTGTCAGGGGTGACCATACACCATATTAGAGGCAACACACAATGTACAAGCCTCACTTTTATTGTCATCTTTTATCCTTAAGTTCAGACTACATTGGATTTATTGGCAATAGGTCATGCCAGTGAATGGCACTTTCATTTTTATTTTGCATACTTTATTATCATGGAATAAGCTATATCCATACCAAATTTCATTTATTTATATTCAGTATTTTTTTTTGAGATATTTGGGAAAATGTCTTCCATCTCTTAATTTTGTCCACCAGTGTAGATGGAAATAATTTTGTTTTGATAGCAGACATGTGATGCCAACATCGCAGTTAAGTTTCCGGCAATTATAGAAGCTATATTTTAAGTTATACTTCACTAGAATTCGCCAATAATACTATCGAATTTTGCAAATATGAAGCGATGACTTGATTAGTGCAGATATTCCTATTTAAACCCAGTCAATTAAGTTGAATTTGGTCATCATAATAACATACTGGTAAAAATAAACTTACAGACTTAATATCTTTGTATAAACGGGATAAAAACTAAAAACCATTGATATATATATATGAGAATTAAGTCAAAAGGTGGCTGTATCCACCACATGTTAGAATGTTGTCAAAAGTTAGAACTTTACATACATACATAGAAGTTTCGTTGCAACTTTGAAAAACTGATATATATATATACACACATACACTATCAGGACCTGGCATTCGTTGTCCTACCAAGAAAATGCATTGTAGAAAATTACATGTCGCGAATATATTCTCCATGTCCAATTATATGTGCATACTAATTTCCATGGATTTCGTTTGAACGGTATATAAGATGAAATGCTGCAGCACCATTTGGGTGACAAGTAACAAAAAAAGTAGATAGTACTAACATATTTTCCATACTCGAATACATATTATTACCAATTTTCATAGCGATTACTTGAACGGTATAAAAGTTGCAGAACTGCAGCACCATCTGGTGGCGACTAACAACAAAGAGGATCGCATAAAAACAGTCTCAATGTTTTGTCAAACACACAATTTCATCAAAATCGGTCAATCGTTTAGGAGGAGTTGATTGACAAACACACGTACAGAAGAACCCAATTGCAGCGCCATCTGCCGAGTCCAATTGTGAATCTAAACCATCCAGAAACCCACTCAAACAAACACAAAAAAATTTCATCAAAATCGGCCGAGCCATTTAGAAGCAATTTCAGTGACAAACACGTGTACAGAAGAATTATATATATATAAATGTATGAAATTATATATTTTGCAGTATTCTTTTACCATTACCTTTTTCCTTGACTTTTTTAAATGTTTCATACATATTTTTGGAATTTTCTCTTTGTTGCTAAATGTGCTTTTACTAAACTTATTTATTTGTTTAAATTTCCATAATTTCTTTTTTTTTTCCTAGTTCTAGTCCTGAAAGTTCTTCAACTGTGATAACCGAATTCAGTAAGTATAAAAGTGTGAATGCTTTTTATTTTTACTGTGCACCGGAAAAAAATATATGGTTTAAATTAGAATAATTTTTATGAGTCTTTACTGAACTTTAACTAAAATTTTATATGAGGATTCTAATTGTTGTTGGATTATGTCGACGTTGACTATTAATTTATAATTATTTCAAATTCCCAAATTTATTTTTTACTACAATAAACTCAATTTTAACTAAACTAAAACAAAACTAAATTTTAGATACTCATGTATGGTTCTTTATACACCATGAAATATTCCACTACAAAAATATAGTTTGTTCACTAATTAACTGAAAGTTCTGCGAAATCATTATTTACAATTCTTTGTATACTAATGGATGTTTAACTTCTCAAACGCAACACAAATAATTTACAGATTATTACAAATTTAATTTAAAAATAATATAGTTATTTTACTCTACTGTTGTACTTAATTTGATATCCTTGAACAAATAATTAAAGAGCTAATAAGAAAATTTTACAAATTCTTTCATTTTCGAGTTTTTTTACAAAAAAATTTTTTATTTATTTTTTTTTATTGTAAAAAAATCGATTTATCAAATTATCAGTTAAAAAATCAAATTATCAAAAAAAAAATAATAATAATTTTTTTTTTTTTTTTTTTTTTTTTTTTTTATGATTTGCTTGTTGTAAAGATGAGTTTATGACTGCATAAAATAAAAATAAATAAATGAACTTTTATGTTGTTAAAATAAGATTTGATTATATTTGTATTATTGAAAGCAAAAATAATAATATAAAAATTTGTTACAGTAAAATTTTTAATTTGTTAAAATTGAGAAAAACTTAAATGTTTTTTTGGTTTTTTTTTTCCTATATATGGAAGTATTTTTGTTTTCTTTTATCAAATTACCCTTTAAAAATATAATAAATCTGCAATTTTTGTATCATATTTGCTTCCAATCTTAATCTAATAATATAAAAATATACACATTGACTCACAAACAGGATGTATATTTATGATATCTGTACATATCAAATCCAACAATTTACTTTTAAAAAAGAATTAACATTTTTTTTCGAGCAGCTGTTAAATTACTAATGTAATAGGTGATTACTTTTAATTATTTAAATTGACCATTGAACAAAAAATAATTTCATAATTATTAGAAATTGAGGCATGTGTTTCAAGAGTTAAATAGTACTTATCAATAAACAATTTTTTTCTGCGATTTTAACTAAAAAAGAACCTGTTTTTAACCATGACTTTGTTGATCATAAAATTTTTATTTCTTTTACTATATATATTATTATTAATTTTTTTTTTGTGAAGATAAATAATTTTTTTTAAAAATATTTTTAATTATTTTACTCTACTGTTATACTTATACCTATACCGATATCCTAGAATAAATATATAGAATTTTATTTTTGTTTCAGAAAAAGCAGTATTTCTACTAAAAACCAAGAAAATGTTTTTACTTGCCATTACTTTTCTGTATACTGGTAAGATTTTTATATTACTTTATTCATGGTACATTCTGTGTGAAAAGTATTTGGGAATTATAATTTAAAACGTGCAATTAAAAGATTTTGCTGCAATTATTGTATTCTTTTTTTTTTTTCTTTAAATTGGTAGTCTGAGTTGCCACATAGAATTTGAACACTATCTGTCACTCAATGTGTTGACAGCTACCATTTTTGTGATCAAATATTTTGAGTGCTCTGTGATTTTTACATTGGAAAATTGGCTAAACCAAAAGTCTGCTTTAAATTTTATGCTTCAAACGAAACTTTGTGCTGAATCACTAAAAATGTTACTAAAAGATCACATTGAATCATGCATGTGAAAAGCATAAGCATATGAATAGTAATAAAGCATTCAGAAAAGGTAAAAGAAGTTGATTTTCCTTGTTTTGGTCGAAATCAACTGCTATGACTGCTAAAAAACATAAATAAAATCAAGAAGTTGATCAAAAATCTTCACATGAGTCTTAGAGAGGAAAAGAGAAGTTTAGTTAAAATGAATTAGTGCTAATGTTTCATGTTGTAAAATGCAAATAATAAATAATTTTTTTTTTTTTTTTTAACTTACTCCTTATAGTTAATCCATTTATTACATATATATTCATTTAGTATTTAATTAATAAATAGGAAAATTTTATTTTGTAAATTTCAGTTGCATATGACAATTTTAACACTTAATAATTAATTTAACAATTTATTAATTTTATGTAATTAATTTAACACTTAATAATTTTTTTCATCTAATAACTCCTTACCTTCAATATATATATATATACACAAACACATACCAAGTGAACAAAACATATGAATGCCAATAACATCATACATTACTCTAATATGAAGCTCAGATAAATTATGAAATTCAACGATTAGAAGTCCAACAATTCCGATTCGAAAAGATCCAACGTTTAAAATACTTGAATGTAAAGATCAATCCTCAATCTCATTTTTGGAAAACTACCTTTTCTATTTTAAAATAGAATTTGTGATTTGCAGCTTAAATTGGTGTAAAATCAAAAATACAAGTAGTTGTAATTTTGTAATGAAATACCACAGAAAGTTTGCCAAAAAGAATTGTCATATTATGGCACATAGGTGTATTGATGCTTTTTGAAATTCTCTTTTTAATTTAGTTCTGATATATAGAGATTTGATATGTTTTAATAAAATTATTTGAGATAATTAAGAATATTTTTTACATAAATATAGCTTAGCTTGATAATTTTTTGTGTAGCACAAGACTCCATGTGCAAAATAGTAGTTAAATTACATTTCATACTACATTATAACACTGAAAAAAAGTGTAGAACTGATATTTATTTGGTACATATTTGCCATATTAAAATTCCCCAAAGAAGCAATTTGAGCATAAAATTCTCTTAACACTTCAGTAGAGATTTAACCATTGAATGAAATTGATGATGTAAAAAAAGCAAAAAATATTTGCAACAAATTTCTTTTTGCACACATATCTGTTATTATTCGTGCAAGATGTATATCCCACCAAATATGCATGACAAATAGTAAATTTTAAGAGCCCTTTTTCTATTTTTTTTCATTAAATTGAAGTTATCCTTTTTTTTGGCTGTATTACTTCTGTGTATATTCTTCTTTTCTTTATTACAGTTTTGGTTTACAATTTCAAAAATTAGAAGTTGACTTGAAATATTGCCATTTTTAATTAATTCAAACTTAGTTTACTAAATACTTTTTACATGTCAAAAAATTATTTTATTTTATCTTTGTTTATTATGTAGTAATTATATTATATAATTATAAAATAACGATATTAATTCCCAATTAAAGCAAATTTTGTAATAAAATGATACTTCTTGTTACATTGTTTTTCTATTAATAAAAAATATCAATATATCTTTTCTCTCTTTTTTTTAATTTCTTATAATAAATATTGATTATATTAGATAAAAAATTTTTTTCTTCTGTATAAATATTTTTAATTTATAAAAACAGTGTTTCATCGCCTTTTTAATCCTTTTGTACTGTTCTTAAAATATTTTTTAAATTTTATGAAAATATATTCTCCCATAAAATTAGCCATCCAAAATTAAATTTGATAATTGCTATATTGTTACAAATATTATGCATGGCTTTATCATAATATATATTTTTTTAATTTTGAATTAATTCCTTTGTTTTAAGGCATATTCAAAAACTATCTCTGTACAATTGTCACTTTGTATTTGAATAAATCAAATTATTTAATTAGTTTTCAAAGAAATATTCAGTATTTTTAACATAGGTTTCTCTTTTTGAAAAAAAGGATTTGAACTTTCATTCTTCAGTGGTGTGTACGGTACCTGCATTGGATTTACGAAACGTTTTGGCAGTGATGCTGCAAAGTATGTTGGCATTTCTGGAATTTGCATTGGAGCTGGAGAAAATTATTGGTATTTATGAATTGCCTTTTGTACAATCTATATACATGTTTGTATCTATATATATAATTATGTTTTCATGTATAAGCCGAGAATGTTTAAAACTTTTCCCAAAGATAAATAAGTTAATAAATATATATAAAGATCCTCTAATCTCACAAAAAAATGCAGGTTCTTTACGATTAGCCGGTGGGAACAATATATCTACAAATATTGCTGTAACACAAATTTATTTCTTTAGTTTATATTGATTAAGTTTATGAAAAAAATAATTTAAAAATGAAATTAATTATTTGTGTTATAAAAATGAGTATTTATGTGTTTTCGAAGTTGTTTATATTGCTGGTTTGTTGATTTAAAAAGCCAAAACTGATTTCAACAAATTTTGTAAACAGAAAAGAGCCAAACTGTACATCAGAAATAATAATAGAATACTATAAATAATTATCACATAGAAATAACAATGGAAAAGGAAAATTACTTTTAATCTTTTAACTTATTTTTTTTTTTTTTAGTGTTCCAAATGCAACCTTTATATAAAAAGGAGAAGGGAAAAACATGTAATGGCAAAATCTCATGATAGCATATTTCAGCATTATATGATTTTTTTTTTTTTTTTTTAACTGCAAAATAAAAATTCAGTAATTTTATAAAAGTTGCACTGTTTTTTTTTTATTATTATTATTATTTACAGATGTTGGGTATTGCAAGTAACAAAATATTCATTTTTCAAGATTTAGTTGAGATCATTAATGTCAGATCTACCCTAGAATTTATTCATGAATAAATTTTTTATCTTAAATAAATTTTAAATGATGATGTTAAAAAAAGAAAATAGAAAAAAAAAAAAAAAGTGTTAAATTAAATAAAATATTTAATATAATTGATTAACTTAATTAAAATTTATTTTTTAACCAGCCTAAATGCAAATTTTTTTCTTAGGGTTCTCCATAAAATTAACCAAGTTTATCATATCTTATAATTTTAGACTTTTATTGCAATCCCCCCTGGATTATGTTCATTCATACATTCGTTTTATCTTTTTTACCTTTTTACACATTTATTTACATTTTTACTTACAGGAATATTAGTTTGTTTGTTCTTTTAAATATTTCCTTTATTGAATATTATTTTTATTGGGATTATCAGCCAAATGAAGTATAATAATAAATTTGTTGCTTGTAGTATATCTAGTAGGAAAGATGGTTAGTTGATAAATGAGTATAGAAAAACAAGTGCTCCCATAATATCAGTGTAAAATTGCTACACTTCAGGTTAAATGTTTAGCAATATTAACAATAAGAACAATATTCTGTTTTCAGATTTTTGACTTAAAAATGTAAGACTGATTAAAAATTCATCATTGAATAAAAAAAGAAAAATGAATAAAGTCAAAACGTCAATAATGGTTAGTAACTATAAAAGACCGTTCAATTCTTCAAGTGTTGAAACAATGAGCATTCATGCTATGGAAATGTTTAAAAATAAGAAAAATCGCCAAATGTGTGTTTGGATTGGATGAAAAGGTACATAGACTGGTATGTAATGGGTTCTACAATAAACAAGAATTTTTTTTTCCCAAAAGAAGTCAATCATTCCAGATATTGTATGGAAACATGGTCATACTGAATAAGTTATTTGTAATAATATTTTAAGGATTTCATTTAACTGATTCTATGTAATGTTGCAGCTTTTTTGTGCACTGCAGGAAATTATTAAAAGAATAAAAATTATTCAAGAAATAAACACATAATTTATTTCTTATAAATATAGTTAATGTCGTTATTATTTTTATCTGAGTGTTGTTATGAATTTTATGTTCACTTTGTCTCAGAATAATTTATTTATGTCAGCAATTAAATACTTATAATTATATCCTTCTAAATGTGTTATTTTTTTGTAGTTTTTGTTATAAAATTGATTTTATAATTAATTCATTTTATAGTTAAATCTTATAAAACATACTAGTTTCATATAATCCAGCATCATCATTATTTTTATCTAATTAGAGGAGCAGTGTTTGGCCTTCTTGGGAAAAAAACAAATAAATATGGCAGAGATCCAGTTATTCTTCTAGGATATGTGTTTCATATGGTGACATTTTTTCTTGTTTTTATTAATCTCCCTGCAAAGGCACCTCTTCATGAAACAATGCAACCTGCATTTATTAATAGCAGGTAAGTAGGTGAAAAACAGCTCTAACAATTTTATTTATATTTTGTCAATTACCCCCCACACACACCCTTAGAAATCAGCTAAGTTTTATGCTGTACATGATACCTTAACTAAGGTAATTAGTCTTTAAAAAAAAACTATTTTTTGTTTGCATTTGAAATTATCTGCATAACCTTTTAATTTAATAGTATAAAAACTGGTCCAAAAGTAGTTTGTCATTTCTTGTATATATATTTTGAATATTGTAGCATTCATATGAAAAAACATATTAGTTATATTTCTAATAGTAAAAAAAAAAAAAAAAAAAATGCTAGAATGCACAAATGATTGAAAGCAATAAGAGCCAAATTGCTTTTTATTGTTTTTAATATATTAAAAGCTAAAATTAACTTGTTATATAATCTATTAGCTCCATTTAAAAGATAAGAGTGGTGTACAAAAATTTAAAAATGGGCATTTAAAAATCATAATCAATAAAAAAAAAATTTAGTTCATATAATATTAAATAACTTTGATTTATTTTTATAGTTTCCTTTGAGGTTATTTATTTTTCATTATTCATAAATTTTACAAATTCGGTTTTCTTATTTTAAATTACTTTGATATTTCATAATTTCTTGCCTATAAGTTGAAGTAAAGTGATCATAATCTTTAAGAGTAAAGAATAACAACATCTTGTGTTATCTACCAAGGATTTCTTCCTTTCTTTAACCCCTCATTCACTTTTTGGCACCTGAAGTTAATATCTTAAAATTGCATAACATTTTTCACTTTTTTAAGAATGTTTCCCATGTCATAATAATGTGACAAAAATGATATTATACATTTAAGGCGATAATAGAGGAAAAAATGGCATGTAAAAATCATGAAGGAAACAAAATAAAATTTACTGAAAATATTCCATGAAAATAAAAGCAGTTAGCATATAAAATGAACAAAAATTTATAAAGGATAAAATAATAAAAACAAAATTTATAAAGGATCTATTTATTTATTAAAATATAAAGTGATTTATATATTAAAAAATATTGTCACTTTGTTCTTTTTATATTATAGATTTAAAATATTTTCATCAGTATTAGTCATTTATTGGTTTGAATGTTTAGAAAGTATTTTTAATTATTTATTGCTCCATTTTTGAGCTATTTACATCTCCTAATATAAGACATGTGCATCTTCTGAAACATAGGCTTGTGTTTTACTATTTGCTGTATTAATATATGTTTTACCTCATTTTTTTAACAATATGAAAATAACAACATTATGAAAACATCTGTATTAATATTTCATCCATACTAACTTTTTATATTCACTCTATTACTTAAAAGTTTCTCATTTTTTTAATTGGTTTAAAATGATATAACACAAAAATATTACCTAACCATTTTTAAAAAATTATTTCCAGTCTGCTTATCTTTTTACTGTTAAAAACCTATATACTTTTTATTTGTATTTATTTTATAATAAAACTTTTTTTATCACATTAAAAAGCATTTCCTAAGTTTTAGAGTTAACTGTAACTTCATTATTTCAACTTTAATAAGTACTAGAAGGAATATTTGAACATTATAATATTAAATGTTGATAATATTTTTTATTGACAGAAAGTAAATCTCGTTTTAAAATTAAGCTATATATATGAATACATTTTTTTTCAGTGTGGCTCTTGCAATGTTTTGTGCATTTGGTCTAGGCTTTGGAGATGCATGTTACAACACTCAAGTAAAATATTAATTTAATTTTTATGTCATTCTTCACCATTAAGAATTGTATATAAAATTTTTATTCATATTAAACTCACAATGCATAAGATAAAGTTATTTTTTTGCCTACATGTGTATTTTCTTTTAAAAAATAGCATTTATATATGTTTAAAAAGTACTTGTGTTTGTTTGAATGATTATATAAATATCATGCAGTTTAATTTAATCAATTTTGTTATTTTGTTTAAATTATAAAAATGCCTAAATAACAAAATAACACAGTTATATTAAAATGAAATATATTGCAATTATCTTTTCCTGCTTATATTCCAGAAATGATTTTTGTACTTAATTATTTATTAATTATTTATTATACACAATAAAACTTATTTTATTTTTTATCATCGAGATCTTCAGCATAACACTAAATATTGAGATTTTTTTCTGAACATAACACATTAAAAATGTAATATAGGTTAAATTACATGAAAAAATAGTGCTAGACATATTCTTAATTAAGTAACTAGTAGATGTATGTCATGAGAATGGGATTTATATAAAAATTTTTTTTAAAAAAATCTGTCAACTGAGTAGAAATGTTTTAAAAAAACTTGTTTTTAATATTCATTTATCATTAATATGAAGGAATATTATATTCATATTAGAAATATTTAGTATTATAATGAGTGTTATAATCACTTTTAAAAATTAAAGTAATTTTTCCTGTTTTCAACAACGTATATAGATAAAAATATTACTTATACCGATAATAGTGATATAAAAATTTAGATAATGAATTTTATATGAATCAAATTAAATGCACTATTTAAGAATTATGCTATGCTTCAATATAGTATTATTAATACTGTTTATTAAATTAATTTTTCAAAATTTTTAGAAATTTTCTAATGTTGTTTTATTTAATTTAATATTTCTTGCTTTTAAAAACTGCAGTTGCTGTTTAATTTTATTATTTTTAAATATACTATAAATTTTTTTTAATTTGTAAAATATGCTGCAATTTTTAATTCCCTTATTTATTTGCTCTTTTTTTTCCAGATCTATTCTATTTTAGGTTCTATTTATTCAGAGGACAGTGCTCCAGCATTTGCGCTCTTCAAATTTTTCAGGTAAAAAGCTATTTAAAGATTTTAATCTTCAGTATTTAAAAATCATCTTATTTTAAAAAATATAATTAATTAAAGTATTTGTTTTCATACATTTAAAAAATACTTACCTTAAATTTTTAAATTATATTGTCAAGCTAGTAATTTATAATTTCTATTTATAATATGATCTTTTGTCTGTTTTTCTTTCGTTAAGTAAAAATCCAAAATATTGTTCTTCTTACTAAGCTTTACAACCAGAAATTTAGCTATATTTATTATTCAAAGATTTTTTTTATACTCAATTTTTCATAAAACCTAAGATTAGTGCAAAAATGCAAGGTCATCAGAAAAAGCATTTGATATTTCAAAGTTAAAGAAATGAACATTGAAATGAATAGTTTTATTTTCATATCAACTCTCAAAAAATATTCAAGTTTCTAATATTATTTAATAATTTTAAAAAAATTTAATTTTAAATTATTAAATTTTAAAATTAAGTTTAAAATTTTGGTACAATAAATACTGGTTGAGTTTATTTTGTCATATAGCAAATATTAAACCAATAGTCCATCTAGATGCACAGATTTATATGTGAAATTACTACCTGGATGACAACATTGCTTAAATGGTCGAAAATCATGATCTCAATATAGGCAACTGGTGTGCCTTTTAGTGAATTCTATTAAAACTTAATATTCATTTTACTGAGGAAGTTAAGACATACTAACTTATTTAGTTAAAGTAGCTGCATAATTAATATTAGTAAAGACTGTAAAAAATAAAAGTTACTTAGTAATAAAAAAAAATTAAAATTTTGAAAAAGCTATCAAAAAATTATAAAAGAAAATAATACAAAAATTTTAAAATGAAGTTTAAAATTTTGGTACAATAAAGAGCAGTTGTAGATGAAAAACTAGCATAGATACAATAGGAAATTGTTCATAAAAATAAAAAAAGTAAAAAAATATACAAAATTACTAGTCAGCATTTCAGAAATTAATTTGCATTTCCTAGCAGTCGTAAACAAGTCCATAGCCAAGAGGTTAACATAATTTCTTTCTGCTCTGTACTCTCACCATTGTATTGAACTGTTAGTAGAATGAAAATTGAAGGCAAAAACTGGCTCTCAGATACACAATGTTAACTGTGATGAAATTTCTCAGATAGTCACTGAAGCAACTAATTTGTAAACGAAATTAGTAAAAATTATTCTGATTAAAATATATCAGTGTCTCTTCTTAGAAGTGAAGTAGTCAAAAGAGTGGGACTAGCCCCTGGAGTGCTTTTGTGATTTATTGACTCCAGAATGGTAAACCAGCATAATGACTTTTTATATAACATCAGAAAAAATATTGGGATTAAGAAATCTGTTTAAATCACAGGTCTTAAGCAGAAAAACTAAATTCTAGTTATATAAAACCCTTATTAGACCTATTTTCGTGTATGGTCTGAAACGTGGATTTTGACAAGATCTGATGAGGCCCATTTGGTTATATTTGAGCGGAATATTTTAAAGGTTATTCTTGATGGTATTAAGGAAAGTGATTGTTGGAGAAATTGATACAATGCAGAAATTTATAAATGCTATAAAGATCCAGATATTAGAAAATTTATTAAGATCAACAGATTAAACTGGGCTGCTCATGTATTTAGAATAAATGATTTAAACCATGTAAAAACACTCGTTTTTGGCAAACTATAGGGACAAAAAGAAAGAGGGCAACCCAAGTAGCGATGGATAGACACAGTTGAAAAAGATTTTTGCTGTACTAAAGCTGAAGAACTGGAGGACCCTTGTCACTGAGAGGAATGTGCGGAAATCTCTTCAAAGGAAAGCCTTGGTCCACTCTGGGCTGTCGTGCTATTGATGATGATGAGGAAAAAAAAAGTCTAGGTAGAATAGAGATGCAGAATTCCTGAATTCAGAATACCTGAATGGAAATAGATCATAAATTGGATATCTGTCATGCTATACAGAAAGTTCATATATACTATGTGCTATCAAAAACAATTATTTTTTTTTTTTACCTTAAAATAAAACTTTTGATGCCAATTTTAATCACAGACATCTTTTCCATTACCTTATTTTTATTGCAGATCAGAAATGGCAAACTGTAAGTTATAATAAATGTTCTCTTTTTTTATTTATGTAGTCAATTGCAGCTGCCATTGCCTTTTTACTCCAGTGCATTGGAATTGCCTTATCAGCTTTTCATACTGGTAATATTTGGAACCCTAGGCACATTTACGTTTTGGTTGGTTGAATGGTCTGAGTACTCAAAACTTGCGAAGGAAAAGGCTGTTGAAGCAAAATATAAAAAGTAAATTTTTATGTAGATATGTACATCCATATTATTTATGTAGTGGGTTTTATATTCTAATTAGTACTTTTTAAGCATATTTCATAATGGTTAATTTTATGTAATGGCTTATATGGAAATTTAGACTTAAATTGTTGATCTGAAAAGCATCCATGTTATTTTTTAATGTATTTATAATTAAATTCAATGAATAATCATATATTAAATTGTATATAATAATTTAAAAGCATATATAATGATCGTATGTTAATCATTATATTAAGATGTTTATATATTTTAATTATAAACATTTTAATATAACAAAAAAAATTTAGTCTAAGATTTGTTAATATTTCTCAGCTGTATCTCTTTTTTGAAACAGTGTTATAATGAATTAAATTGTTATGTTATATAAAATAACAGTGATTTGAAACTAATTTGTAATTTTAAAAATTTTTGTTTCATTAATTTAATTTTTTTAAAATGTAAAGAATGCAATTAAAGTAAATGCTGAATATGAATTGAATTCTTAATTGCTCTACAAGTTTCTATTTCATGTATAATTTTGTATTACATAACGTTTTAATTTTCAATCCTTTTTTATTATTATATAATTTGGTGTTTTATGTATTAACCATTATGTATTTTTTTTATTATTATTTATGTATTTTTTATTATTTTAGCAAATTTTATGTTATATAAATAATGTTTTTAGTTTGTCATACAATATAAATTTCTCACAAAATAATATTTAGTTAAATTTGTTATATGATTTTACTTTGAATTTCCGATAAAAAGATCTATAAAAAATAATAATCTGATGAAAGATTTCTAATAAAAAATTCCTTATCTTTGTTAACAGAAATTTTTGTGATAGCTGTATAAAAGTTGTTTTAATATTTAAAAGTGCAATTACAATGATTTTTATATTTGTAAAAAATAAAATAAATTGTATATAATAAGAAACATGCATCAAAATATTTAGATAAATATGATTAAATGGGTGAAAACTAAGTTAGGACTGCTATAAGAGATGTATATTGTAGATTTGTACATAGTATGCAATGCCATACTTAAAGTTCCTGTAATGAATGATGTGATATGGATGTTGATGTTTTGTTTAGAATAGAACCTTTTATTTCTTGCACATGCTTCATAGAACTGCAAAAAATAAAATAAATATTTAAATAGTTACATTGTTGAATTTTATGTCTTATTCTTGAATAGTATGATTTATTTATAGAACTTTGTAATGAAAATTATCCAAAATTTATTTACAGCATATTAAGTTCAGTTTTTTTAAAGTAAATTTTATTGTACTTGAATGTGTGCCTCTTTAAATAAAAGTAATCATTATTTGGAGCTTTATTATATATATATATATATAAAGGTGTTGGTTATTCAGAATTCTCGGTGCTTTTTTTTCATGTGATAAGACAAGTTTATACTTTATGAATATTTTGATGAATGTATATAATGAATCATTTTATTGTAAATTTTTAGAAAAATAATATTTCTCAAATGTATAGTTTAAAAGAAATGTTTTAAAATATATACAGCGTGCAAAGGAGCTTTATATGTAAAATGTCTCGTTTTTCAAGTTTTAAATAGTTAATAGGAAAAAAATAAAATGTATAAGAATAGGAAACATTGCATAGTTATGTAACTCATTATTTTTCATAACACATTAATTCCAAATATGTTTGTCTCTATCATATTAATGTAACTTTTTCCTAACTATCTAATAACATATATTTTCTTTTATTTTCCATGTATTGTGATTTTTTTTTTCTACTAATTGGCATGACTCGATAATAAATTAACATAATGTTTATATCTTGAGCACTAAAATATTACATCAACCTTTATGATTTATTACGTCAAAGTTTGAATTTTTTTATTCAAATTTTAACTTTTATAGTTATTTTCTGCATGTATTTCTTTTTTCTACAATAATGCTGGAAATGTGATTTTTGTTGATCTGTAGATTGACCAATTATTTTGTGTGTGCTTGTACTAAAAATGTCTCTTTTTCACCATTTTTCAAAAGTGGGAAGTCGGAGTAAGGCAGTGAGCATTTTTGTAGAAGTCAATTCCACTTTTTGAAGGAACAGCATAAAAATCTGACTTCCAAACCATTTCTAAAAAAAAAATCAAAATGTAAATAATAGTTGTTAAAATTAAATGTTAAAAAGGCAATAAGTGTATCCTTCAATAATACAAAAACAGCAAAGACAGTTACTACTTTATTATTATTCCAAGTAAATGTTGAGATACTTTTACTCAGCACTGAGGTTTATGAAAAAAAAGAATGTATTACAAATGTAGCATCTTTATGCTTAACATGTACAATTTTCTTTTTCTTATCTCGCTATTCTATAATACACACTAATTTAATATTGTTATTTTTATGGGGAATATGCATTTTTAGTAAGCAAATTTAGAGTACAAAAAAGTTTTTCAAATTAATGCAATTGCTACTTTAAAGTTGTAAATACACATTTAAATTTGTAAAAAAAACTTTTTTAAACAAAAACTTTTTTTTATAGATGTATGAGTTCAATAAAAGTCTGAATTTATTTCACAAATTCTTTGAAATCAATTAGTAAAGATCATAGTATATGAAATTACTGAAATGAGTCGAGCATCAGAAGTCAATATTAAAAATTTAACTGGAAACTGGAGTCGGAAATGTTTTTTTCCAATTCTTCATACCTTCTATTTTGTAAAATTATTGACATGCAATGTAAATATTTCAGTGACTAGTTGAATGAAGTTAATCAGTCACTTAAATTTACTATTCAGTATTTGTTCTTTTTCAAATAATGCTATTCATTGTTTCCTATTGCTTAATTTTATTCATTGTTTTATAATGAGAATTTTGTGTGCATTGTTTGCTGGATTTGGTGTTTTTATGCTGTAAAGTTATAAAATTCAATTCGGCTTTCATAATGAATTCCTTATAAGATTAGCTCAATTTTTTTAGAAATTAGAATGTTTTCAGATTTAATAATGCAAAGAACATATTAACATCATCGATATATTATTCAACAAATGGTAAAGATAAATTAAAATTGAGATAAGATACATTAAAAATTTGATATGAGAAAAATGATAAAAAAAAGAACTAAGAACTAAGCTAATTCGAAGATTGTTTTATGAATTTTTTTTTTTTTTTTTTTTTTTATGTAAAGTCTTTCTTCTAATCTTTTTCTCTGACTAACTTTTATTTGTAGATAATCTTATAAATTAGATAATCAAATAAAATTTAAATTATATGAATTGTTAAAGTATTATTAATAAATTATACGGATATTAAAATTTTAAATTAAAAAATGCTCAATATATATATATATATCTCTTCTTTTTTTCCTTAAATGATACAGTTTAAAAATTTATTATATATTTATTACATATTTTTCAGTTTTGCAATTTTTTTCTTTAATTTTTTTTTAAATTCCAACTTGTTTTAGAAGCATATTGTTTTAAAACAGGTTTTGTTTTTTGGTTTGGATGTTTTCATGACATGTGTAAATAAATAAACAAGAATCTTCATTGAGCCACCTAGTTGTTATATTTAAAAAGAAAATCTGGAGTGAGAAACTTTTTGTGAAAGATTGTTTATAAAAATTTGTGTATGTTTTTATACTGTATATTCAATTCTTCAAATTAAATAAAAAAAAATCTTTTTAAAATGCTTTTTGTTATTGAAAATGGAATACCGTTTAAAAAATTTTTATACATTTAAATTTCAGGGGGAAAAAAAACCTTTATATAACCTTTTAAAAAAGAATTTGTCTTGTTGCACATCAATAATAAAACGATGTAGTTTTTCAAAACAAAATGTACTGATTGTGAACTTGAGAATATATTATAGCTTTCCTAAAGAAATTCTAATTTCACCCTTCCATGCTACTTTTTTAAAAAAAAAAATTTGATTCTGAGTAGAAGTGATAAGAGTTTGTCGTCCACACAATAACTCAACCCTCCTATCCAATCTGAATAATTTTTTTTCCCTACATCAAACTCTAGAGATATCTGTCCTAAGAACTCTAGCTGCCCAATAAAATTTAGCTTTTCTAAAGTTGTCAGTGTTAAAAGTCATAAAATCAAGTGCAGTGCATGTTGTCAAATGTAAAAGTCCATGCCTTCACCTCGTGAGCACACAGGGCAGACATCATGAGTAGTTTCAGCCATGCGGTGTTAGAGCTTATTAAGAAAATCATGTCTTGTCGAGAGTCGGAAATTTGCTGTAAAAACTGCATTAGTATGGGGGAATGAAACAAATCTATTCCACGTTTTATCAGTTGGAAGCAGTTTATTTTAAGGGTCTGGCTATTTTCTTCTTTATCTCAGAACTAAATGGATTATGACTGATTTTGGTTTCCTTCATCAAACTGTAGCGATATCCACCCTAAGAACTCTAGCAGCCCAATAAAATTGAGCCTTGGTAAAGGTGTCAGAGTTAAAAGTCATAAAACCAAGTGGAGTGCATGTCGAATGTCAAAGTTATTGAAGATGGATCAAGCGTTCGACAAGGTTCATGAACGATATCATGATGAATTTAATCGGTTCTAATGTATATGGATTTAGTGTTATCGGAACAATAACAAGAAAGGTCTTGCTTAGATACAAAATCCCACCTCCCAAACCATGATGTCTATAAGTAGGGCAGCTTCGCATATGGAAAGTATTCGGTAAAAGGGATCTCTTTGCCATCAATGGCAGTGAGATAGAAGCGGATTTCGTCTGCGATCAGCACTACACTAAAAATGATATACTTATTCCTTAACAATTTGGATTGCGGAAGCAACTCAGTACAAATCACCAGCTTTTACGTGTTCATGAGCTGATCCGTGAAGGCTTTAACAATCGAAAATCTACGAGAATATTATTTCTTTACGTAGCCAAAGCCTTTGGCATAATGGCTTAATATCCAAGCTCATGCAACTTGGTTTTTCGGATCATTTAATTCATCTTTTGCACTCCTAGTATCTCTGCTCGTAAATTCCGAGTTAGAATTGAAAATGTTATCTCTAGTCCCCGTCCAATCAGGAGCGGCGTTCCACAGGGCTCTCTTCTAGGGCCACGTTTATTTTTAATCTCTGTAAACGATATCCCTAGAGCTACAAAATGTCAGCCAGCGATGTTTGCAGATGACACAGCGATTATTAGTTAGCACAAAACACCAAACTCTGTCGTTGCTCAGTTGAATAATTATATCACTCAATTAGAAAGTTGGCTGACCACATGGAAAATAAAGGTTAATCCTAATAAAAGTGCGTGCCTCCTGTTTACTCGGAAGCGCAATATTGATAACTTAAATGATGTCACCATTTTTTGGCCAGCCCGTCCCCTGGGTTGCTAAATATAAGTACTTAGGGTTGGTTTTAGACTCAAAATTGACAACCCATATCTCTAAAGTAGTTGCAAAAGCATTTGCTGCGAGTAAAAACCTCAAGCCTAATTTCTCGTAAGAGTATGCTAGTGGACAGACATAAGCTTCTGCTCTATAAGCCGATTCTTCGACCAATTCTCACCTATGGTTGTCCCGTCTGGGCTTCCAACCTCATTGAAAAATCTCCAAAAGTTGCAAGGTTTCCAGAACAGACAGGTAGCCAGTATAGTTAATGCTCCGTGGTTTGTTAGACGGAAACAAATCCATAAAGATCGTGAACTTAATCCGATAACGGATTACATATTCAAAATCTCCAAAAATTTTCATGATAAATGCCCTCAGATTCGCAATGAAGCTATTCGCACAATTCCTGTTTACGATCCTGGTGTCAGTAGCTCTAGAAAAAGAGGCTGTGTACGATGCGATGTTTGAGTCCTTCCCACGTCTAAAAGAATTCGTGGAACTCAAAATGACTAAAATAGCTAAATTGCAAATCTGAAGTGAATCGTAATTGAGTAATTGAATAATTAAAATAATTTGTATTTTTAATTCAAACAACTCGTCATCTATACTCTTCTCCCTTATTGGCTAGCTCTCTGGCCTTTGGTACCACAGGCTTCAGGTTCGAATCCTAGCTGTGACATGGATGTTTGTGAGTGGTTCGGAATCCACGTTAAACTGTAAGTCCCTGTCTAATTAGCCTAAAATATGCACAAGATGATCGTAGAGCGACCGACCAAAGTAAAAAGGGTAAGTAAAAACCCGTATATCAGGAAGCCTTTTCATTGAGTTCCAGCCCTCTAAGAACATTCTTTTAAAGTTGCGATATCAGAATGGAGGTGTAAGTGTAGCAGGTTTTCAGAGTATAATGCTGAATCTGCTACATATATGCCAATGTAGTGGTGAATGACCTGGGGTCAATTCTAATGGCCCTCGAATACGACAAATATCTTTAAAATAGATGTATATGCCGCCCAATTATCCAAATTTGTGTACATTTATTTTATTTATTTCCCTCAAATGCAACTCAAAGTAGTTTTAACGAAAGTGAATGCTGAGTGCGCAGTTGCCAACTATTGGCGATGTTTGTTTTAAGTTGTAGTAGCACTGTAACATCTGTCCCCTTTGGTTAATGAATTGTAACATCGGCGCTCATTTTTTTTGGAAAGTATTGCCATAATTGTTGTTAAGAATATAGAAGATGTTAGCTGAACCGTTTTACACTGGTAGGAGCGATGTCTACTACGATTCTGAATTTTGGTAAAGTTAAATAAATGCATTTCTTCTCCTGTCTTTTTTGGACAGTTTGATGGCCAATCGGCTGGCGCTCTGACCTTTGTTACGACAGGCTTCAGGTTCGAATCCTGGTAGTGACATGGGTGTCCGGAATCCACGTTAAGCTGTAGGTCTCGGACTAATTAGCCTAAAGTGTGCACAAGATGACCTTAGAGCGACAAACCAAACCCATCTCTTTTGGATACAAAAAGGACATCTGAAGGCACTACATTGGCAAAGAATACAGATTGATCAACTTTTTCCAACCTGAAAAGTTCTAGTATCGGAATGATTATCAATTTTAATTGCATCAGAAGCAGAAATTCTTGGTTGTGGCAATTTTGGGGATCCTAAAATGATGATTTTAGTCAATAACAAAAAATTACTTTTCACACAAGGTAATCACGTGGTATTCTGAAACGATGCAAATGTGAGATACGAATTCACCCGGCATAATTCCTTAAATGACCTTGATTATGAAACTGCCATTGAAACTTTAAGATAACTTTTTTTTCATCATTTGATAAAAAGAATAAATGAATATTCGAGTGGAAAATCAAGGTTTATACATAAATCGAAATCAATCATCAAACATCTCGCATTGAAATTTATCAATAATTGTACAGAATTTAGAAAATAAGTCCAGTAATCTTCGGATACTGTGTATTTTATGAATATTTCAGTATTTATTTATTTTTGCATTTTTTATTTGTCAACCAAAAAGGTTAAACCTTTCTTCAGAATCCGAAAGTTTCTGTATAATTAGTTTCACTTATTTATATTCATGGGATAATGTGTTTTTCTTTGATCAAAACTTATGAGAATTGATATCTTTTGTTTATATAGTTGGCAATATACACACACAAATTTAATAAGGATGAAAGCAGTGAACAAAGAGTTGAAAAACTATATGAATTAGAAGACCCAACAAAGAAATTGAACACCTAATTGAAAATAGAGACATTGTAAGATGCATCACATCACAAAGAATCCGCTGGCTCGGACATGCACATCACAGAGATGAGGAAAACATCATCAAAAGGATTGTGTTATGTAAATTGTTCAACAATAGGAAGACCAAGGGAAAGGTGGATGGATGGTGGCGAACAGGATCTTTTAAACTTGTACGTCATATGGGTAATACGTGTGATACGTAAATATCATTATAATAAACGTGAGGCCATCACTTGTACGTCGTAGGGGAATAATGTACAGAAAATCCTCATTTGTGGGTCATGCCGTAACGTATGGGAGTAACGTAACGCATTCTCACTGGCTTTATAAGACTGTCACTTGTGCATTGCATGGGAGTAACGTATAGGAGGTGCTCTGTACGCCGTATGGGAGTAGTGTATGAGGGACTTCACTTGTGAATCATATGGGAATAACGCGTGGGAGGCCTCACTTGTGCGTCGTATGGGAGGTCCTGACTTGTACGTCATGTGAGAGGCCTTCGCTTGTACGTCGGAGACTTCACTTGTGCGTCACATGGAAGACCCTCACTTGTACATCATATGGGAGTAATGTATAGAAAACCCTCATTTGTGCGTCGTGTTTGATTAAAGTATGGGAGATCCTCACTTGTATGTCGCATGGAAGAAACCTTAAGAAATTATCGCAGGTTGCCTGATTGTCAGAGCGAGATGCTTACAGAGGTTGTCACATTCACCCAGGGACGGATTTTCCTACAGGCTAACTAGACTACAGCCTAGGGCCACAAGATCAAGAGGGGTCTGCATTCAAATTGTTAGCAAAATTAGAATGACACTATTCTAAAAATAGTAAACACTAAAACACTGAATCGAAAATAAGGAGAAATTCTACACATATGAATAATAAAAAAACATAAAAATGTATTGGTTAAGATCAACGCGTTCGGCTCATTGGGTCTGTCCATTTGTATATACTGTATGTATTGGATTAGTACCAATCACAACATGCTCCATTTAGCATATTGATATATATCATAGTAATGAAATATTTTATTATCTTTCATGTAATTTACAAACTTAAAAATGGGAGGTGAAATGGCCTCATAAGTGAAAGAGCCTAGGGCCTCTTTTCATCTAAATCCGACACTGCATTCACCATTGAATCTCTTTGTTTCTGAAAACAGTGTCTGCAATGTACGCCATTAATATATTCGAACATGACTCCTCTTATATTTTAAATATCATTTCATCAATATCTGGAATTTTGGTCGCATTTATATACAAGAAAAATTGTACTGAATTAACAATAGCTGTTAAGCGAAACAGTTATTAAATAATAAAAAAATATAAAGCATCCATCATGGCAGATGTGCAAAATTGTTCTCGCATGATCATAATCTCCGAATTCTTTCCTTGGCAAGTTTTTTGGTTTTTTAAATGAAAATCATTATGCAGATTAAGGTGTTTTAATTACTGAAATAATGCATATATTAGAAAAAAAAAAGAAGAACGTAGACAGTTATTTAAATAAAATAGTGACTTAACTAACTTCATTATTATTTATATATTTTCATATTAGAATTTCAAAATAATAAAATAATCAGTACACAAAAATCCAAAATATTTAAAGAAATTTAGTATTTAAGGTTGATATGCTGATAGGATAGCTTGGAATATCTCTTCAATAATCATTATAATTTCCAAAAGAACTAAACATTTTATAAGAAATGGAGTTTTCCTTTTCCTTTTCGCAGCAAGAATATCATGCATTATGTTCCATCACAAACAATACGTACAATCACAACGGGACTGTTAACACTTTGACAGAATTTAGTGTTAACAGTCCCGTATTTGCCTATCATATTAAGAGAAAAACTGAAAACTCGCGATTGAGGATACGATGCTCTCACACACTTCATAGTTGCCACCTAATCGCCTGCTTTCTGACGCGTTTCCTTATAGGTTTAGTTTGTCTCTGTATGGTCATTTTGTGCACACGAGGGCTGACTAGACCGGGAACTACAGTTCAACGTGGATTCAGAACCACTCACAAAAATCCCTACCTCAACCAGGATTCGAATTTGAAGCCTGTGGTACCAATGGCCAGAGCGCAAGCCAATTGGCCATCAGGCCGCTATCCTTATAGGAAATTCGAACTTTCTATCAGTCGCACGTTAGCTAGCACCTTTACATGCCACTAAATATGGGAAGATATGTGAGAAATATGGGTTCAAGCCCGACTTGTGTCCTCATGATAACTAACACAGCTACATCTGGGAGAGTGCTGGTGGTGTCCGTTGCAATCGCGGCTTTCAGAAACGAGTTGACTAGATGGCGATTGAGAAAATGCATATGAAGCATCTCGCACCACATTCAAGCTGTCTGGTGGAAGGGTTTTAGGACTTCTCCCATGTGAGACAGTTAATACAAGAAGTCATTCCTCCTTATCGCCCATGGGTGATTGAGATATATTAGATTCAGCGTTAACCAGGACTTACGTTAAATCGCTGTTAACGCAATACTAATCGCCTGCTTTCTGACAGGTATCCTTATAGGAGATTCGAACTTTCTATCAGTCGCAAGCTATCTAGTACATCAAATGCTACTTTGGCAACAAATATGGGCTCAAGCCCGATTTGTAGCCATGCGATAATGTGCGTAGTTAGCACCTGGTTTGTCGCTTTACGGTCAACTTATGCACACGAGGGCTAAACAGACTGCAATCAACAGTTTGACATGGATTCCGGCTGAAACATGCATGCCACCGCCAGGATTCGAACCTGAAGCATGTGATACCAAACGCCAGAGCTCTAGCCACTTGCCACCAGGCCGCTAGATAGCATTTGAGAGGGTGCTGGTGGCGTCTGTTGCAGTCGCTGCTTTCAGAAACGAGTTGACTAGATGGCGATTGAGAAAATGCATATATAAAGCATTTCACATCACATCTCAAACTGTCTGATGGAATGGTTTTCGGACTTCTCCCATGTGAGACAGTTAAAAGGCTACTCCCCTTTATCGACCATGAGTGGACTTTCATCCACTAGAAGGGCTGAGATTTATTAGATTCAGCGTTAACCAGTACTAATGTTAAATCGCTGTTAACGTCCGATTGTGCCACCATAAATTTAGTGAACACTTCACATCGCTAAGGGTTTCCTATCTGAAGGATTCTCACCTGGTTAACATGTGCAGGAGAACTGATTGATTTGTCGCTCTACGGTCATTTTTTGCACATTTTGGGCTTTAGACCGGAACCACGGTTTTGGATTCGAACCAATAACAAACATCCATGCCCCAGCCAGGTTTCGAACCGGGAGCGCTAGCCAATTGGCCATCAGGACGCTGCAGAATTGGTTTTGTTTATCGCTCTACGGTCATTTTCTGCACACTTTGAGCTTATTAGACCGGGACCTCACAAACATCCGTGTCACCGCCAGGATTCGAAACTGAAGTCTCTGGTACCAGAGGGCTGCTGTAGGAGGACGGGGGGTATGATTCCACTGGGGGTGCCATGCTTTCATTTCTGGTCACTGTCATTTCCTGGTGTTTCCTGTATTATAATGCATGTTCTTTGTTCTTTGTATGTTCTTTGTTCTTTGTATGTTCTTTTTGTTCTTTGTTCTTTGTATGTTCCTGTATGTTCTTTGCTTGTTGTTTGTATTATGTAAGCATAATACATAACAACAAGCAAAGAAACAGAAATGTTTAATCTTAAAACAGAACCTTAGGATTTGATTTTTTTTTTAAAAAAAAATAAAAAAAAAAAAAAAAAAAAAAGAAAAAAACATTTGAAAGAATTCGAAAAAGTATTTTAAAGAAATATAATACAAAGGGTGATTCGAAAGGGTTCAGACACACATGAATGGTAAGTCAGGCATAGCAAAACGAATAAAATTTGCATGGATAAATGCAGGCGGAAGCGTTTTGTGTGCTCTCTAGCGATAAGAGGAGAATTAAAAATAGAAGAATGCAGACACGATTTACAATAAAAGTTTATTAAAGGTTATTATGATGTACAATGAAGGTTTATTATACAGTCTGCACATTGCTACTAAAGTTATTCAAAATTGCTGCAATAGATAACCAAGCATATCATGAATCGGCATTCGTTCATTTCTCACTGACTCGTTTGTGCATTATTGGTGATTCACTCATTCTCGGTTACCAAACTCGATTCGAAAACTCATTCATGGATTGGCAAAATTGTTTTATTCGATCACTCAATTTAAAGTTGTTTAAGAATTTCAAATTCTTCCAGATATTTTCAAAGCTTTCATGGATTTATGCTGCTTATTCAACTTCTCTTGCCATGAGGTTCTTATCAGAAGTATAGGGATCTGGTACTCGAGACTTTTGAGTATCAATGAGGAACAAGGTAGGGAGATCGTAGTGGCCAGGCGTATGGATCCATCGTTCAGAAATGGCGCTGTTGGGATCTTCTTGAATATTCTCGTTAAAATGCTAGGGCTTCCCATCGTGTTGAAATTCAAGTGTTATCCAGCTTGGCATTCGTTTTTAGAGCTGGAGAGTTTCCCCTTGCGGTATTTTTTTTCTCAATTGTCAAGTTGCATTGGTAAGTTTCTGGGGCAATTGGTAAGTCATTATACAGCAAACTCGATCTATTACTGTCTCCAAACAGTAGTAAAACCAATTTTCAATTTAAATTTCCCGGGCATATGAAATTTCAATTTTTTTTTTCTTCTTTAGGTTTTTGCCACTGTCCTTGATATCTGTGTGAAATTTCACGTCAAAATAGTCATTAGTGTTTGAGTTACGCTTGACTTTTGTGAGACGCTAAAAGTGAATCAGGCGATTTTTGAAATGTCTGAATTCATTGCGCAAAGAACTTGCATTCTTGCAGAACTTGCAACGTATAGAATGTTGCAGAAGGCATTTGGTAAGCATGCCCATATCGGAAAGAAATGTTTAGAAGTGGTATAAACAGTTCAAAGAAGGCAGAGAACGCGTTGAAGATGAAGAGCCCTATGGTCGACCACCAACCTCAACCGACGAAGCTCACGTCCAAAAATTAAAGATTCATTGCTTGCAAACCGTCGATTTACAATTAGAGACCTTGCTGATGATCTTGTAATTTCAAAAGGATCGGTCAATTCATTTTGTGCCTCAAACGCGTCAAATCTCGATTGGTACCGAAAATACTGAATGCGCCAGCTCACATTGCATTGAATCTTCGTGACTTTTCGCCAAAAATGAAACCCATATCATTCCGAAACCACCTTATTCACACCGTGCGACTTCTGGCTATTCTCTAAACTCAAAAGACCTCTCCGGGGAAACCGTTTTGAGTCGATTGAAGAGGATTCAACCTGAATCGGAGAGCGCTTTGAAGGCCATTCCTGCCAACTGTTAACTAAAAAACATTTTAAACAGCATTCTAGCAATCGAATTTATTATCTGCTAATAATTCCTTATAGGGCATTCATATAGGATTCATTCTTCATGCTTGTACATTGTATATAACATAATAAAGAAAAGAATAAATATAAATATAAAGAACTACACTATCTGGAAGAAAGTGACGGGACACCCTCGAAAAGTCGACAATACAGCTGACACATGCGCAATAATAGGTATCACGTGCCAGCCATATCCTATAAATACTCGACTAGAGTTGTTTTTTGTCAAGATGCCGCCACGGAAAGAGTTGTCTGAGTTCGAGAAAGGTGTGTTGGTTGGATTGCATCTTGCCAAGGTGTCAATTAGGGCGATATCCCGTATCCGTAACTGCTCAAAATCAACTGTAGCACGTGTTGTGTGTCGCTACAAGACTGAGGGCCACTGTCAAAACAAACCCCGAAGTGGACGACCTACAGTTCTCACCAGCAGGAACGGGCGGGTGCTCGGCAGGGAGATTCAAAGTAACCGTCAATCATCCATGGATAACATCGCTAATGAGTTTAGACAAGCCACAGGTGTGGCCGTTTCGACCAAGACTCTTCGTATCGAGGCCCATAAGTTAGGTTACACTGGAAGTTCTGCGGCCCATAAGCCTTTGATTACGAAAACCAACAAGAAAGCGCGCCTTCGATGGGCCAAAGACCACCGTACTTGGACTCTGGATGACTGAAAACGCGTCCTTTGGGTGACGAGTCTGGATTTACCCTTTTCCGTTCCGATGGACGTGTTTGGGTAGGGCATTTACCAGGAGAACGCCTTTTGCCCGAGTGTGTCGTCCCAACTGTAAAGTTTGGTGGAGGAGGATTGATGGTATGGGCCTGTTTCTCCTGGTATGGGGCTGTCCCACTGGTGAAGGTTGATGGTGCGATGAATGCCGATAGATACTGTGATATTCTCGACAATCATGTCCTTCCTACCTTGTGGGCAACGTACAGTATGGATGATTGCTGGTATCAAGATGACAACGCAACATGCCATGTTGCAAGGAGGACTCTTGACTGGTATGTGAACAACAACGTTAAACGCATGGAGTGGCCGGCGCAGAGCCCTGATATTAACCCAATTGAACATCTCTGGGACGAATTGGACCGTCGGTTGAGGGCCTGCACCCCACTCCCCAAAAGCAAGCCTGAACTATGGAACTTCCTGTTAAGCATTTGGAAGGAAATTCCTCTTGCCACTATGACTAATTTAGTGGAAAGCATTCCCAGAAGAGCTGCAGCTGTGATCGCAGCCAAAGGAGGCCCTACCTCCTATTAATTTTAATAAATATGGGTTTATGTCGTTATAGTGTCGTGTCCCGTCACTATCTAGCAAAACCAGCAGCAGACACGATCCTTTTCTATTAGATATGTCCAAAAGATCTTAAATTTCAAGAAAAAAAAGAAGACATAACAAAATACAATAGGTCAATGGTTAATGAAGTGGTGAAAATCAATGGCACAACAGATAAATGGTTAATGTATGGAAAATATTCTCAAATGCCATTCATTTAAATAGTCTTAAGAGTTTTTATCTGTTTCTCCCTGTAAATCGAAAGGAAGATGTACTACTGTCTAGATTTCGCTCAAAAATCTACTCATCAAATACTAAACTTGACAGATTTGCTCTAGGCACATCCATTCTGCAAAACACTAGAAATTGTAGAACACAACTTGTTCCAATGTACGAAATATGCAGAGCCAAGAAATAAGTTATAAGGTGCTTACGGATACAAAGTTCTATCTCTTTCTTAGATATTGGATTTGTCTGAGAATGCATATTAGGCATAGACTTTAACAGTACTTCATTTTCTACGGAAAAACCTTGACCTTGTAAGCAACGGTGAACTTACATATTTTTTTTCTCCTCATAAGGGCTATTCAAATTTTACTGTCCTCCCCCAATTTATACTGCTGTGATCTAGTCGATCAATATATTTTTGTTTATTATGTTTATTTTTTTATGTTTATCAGGCTTATTTATTTATTTTTGATTGCCAGAAATACTCTGTAATAATTCATTTCTTATAAGCAAGGGCTGCACCGCTGTTACCCAGTGGCCGCGATATGCTACGGAAGCGAGTAACACTACCCCCACAATGCTCTACGATCCTATTAGAACGGAACCTACGATTTAAACGGGATTCCGAACCCCTACAAACATCCGTGGCACCTCCGTAACTCGAACCCTGTTGTACTGAACGCCAGAGCACTAGTCATTCGGCCATCAGGCCCCAAAACCCCATAAAAATTAACTGTCTCATTATTGCCAGCTGTCATATTTAAATGGCTCACATTTAAATGGTCATGGCTTACCAAAGTCATATTTAAAACATTATCAGGAGATCTATCATATTTGAAAGGCTATCATGTATTCACTGATTTTGAGATTTTATATTACACTCAAACCAATAGGAAATAGGGACCGCCTAAAAGAAATCTTATAAAAAATATCCTGAATTTCATAAGTATCTACAAAATATATTGTTTGTAACACATTTTTTTTAAAAAAATTAATTAATAAATAGGTATGCTGTCAATATACTACTGTGCCCAAAAAGTAAGACCAATTTTTTTTTTCTTCAAAAACTCTTTATTTATTTTTCTAAATTTATTTAATCGCCTTCAAAGTAATCCCCTGCTGACACAATGCACTTAAGCCAACTTTTTTCCAATCCTCATGCATGCTGAAAAGGACAGGGATCTTCCTTACGTTTACAGCGAGAAAACCGATAAAAACTCTAAGACTATTTAAATGAATGGCATTTTGTGGATATTTTCCATACATTCACCGTTTATCTGTTGTGCCATTGATCTTTCCCACTTTATTAACCATTGACGTATTGTATTTTGTTATGTCTTCTTTTTTTCTTGAAATTTAAGATCTTCTGGACATATCTAATGAAAAAGGATCGTGCCTGCTGCTGATTTTGCTAGATAGTCTACTAGTTCACTATATACTGCCCGCCAAAAGTTAAGGAACAACATGTTTTCCGAAGCTCACCATAAAAAAAATGACAGTAAAAATAAAATTTATAGTTTATATAAATGATAAAAACGAACTATATGCAAATTTATGCAGAACGATAGCTGCCACACTTTTTTATAGAAAAGAACAGTGAGCATAGCAATGAGTGAGAAAAAAATATGCAAATATCAGGCTTTCGTAATTACGCGTGAAACTTTTGTTGATTTACAACTTTTGTTAGCAGATTTGTTTACAATAGGCAGTGGCATCCCACAATGTCTGAGAGAGAAGTCGTTTGCCCGATTCGTTAAGGCGGCGGTCGGTCGGAGGGATGGAAAAGGGGTTGTCCCAGGCTGATGCTACTAGGCGTCTTAATGTGTTTGCAGTGTGGTCCACCGTCTCTGGAATCAATAACAAACGGAAGCTTCTGTGTCTAGTAGACACGTTCCAGTTCGACCACGAGCTACAACACGTGCAGAAGATAGTTTTATAACTCTTTCTGTCCGAAGGAGAAAAAGCATTTCTGCTTTGAAACTTGTTGCAGACCACTCTGTAGCATCAGGGAGAAGAATATCCGCTAGTACGGTGCGAAGACATCTTCACAATTCAGGTCTTTATGCAGGGAGACCAGTTGTGCGTGTCCCCCTCAACGGACGACAAAGAAGGGTCAGCTTATCTTGGGCAAGAGAACACGTTTCCTGGCTCCTATGCGATGGGCTCCTGTAATTCTTTACAGACGAACAGAGTCCAGATTCCCACTGGAGAGTGATTCAGGACGTCTGCTGATCTGGAGGAAACAAAGTACCAGATACTATGAATTTAACACTGTTGAAAGACACGTTTACCGAGGTGGTGGAATAATGGTTTGGGCAGGGATCTCACTCGGTGGTCACACTGACCTGCATGTGTTTCAGGGAGGAACTGTGACTGGTTTAAGATGTCGGGATGAGATCTTTGATCCATATGTCCACCCATATGCCAGTGCAATTGGCAATTTTTCTATTCTGATGGATGATAATGCATGACCTCACCGAGCTGTAGTTGTTGAGGAATATCTTGAGGGTATTGTTTTGGAGCGAATGCAAGGGGCCAGCTCGATTTCCATACCTGAATCCGACAGAACATCTTTGGGACTTTCTTGGTAAACAGGTTGCTGCTTTAAGTCCTCCTCCAGAGTCTTTAGGAGAGCTGGAACAAAAAGCTTACTCCGTGTCTGGTCTTCGCTTCCCATTTCGGTAACCGACAACTTAATTGACAGATTAGAAAGTCGATGCCGCCAATGCATTCAAGCTAGGGGAGGGCATATCCCTTATTAAAACTCATTTTTGGTATGCTTCTATGACATTTTGCCACTTAAAACTATGATTATTATTTTTCAAGAATGGACTTTTCCAGAGAGATTACTTTTTTTGTTGTAAATCATTTTTGCGTTTTTCTTATGTAAACTTCTATGTACATAACTGTTTTGTGCACATGCAAATTAGGCGCAAAAAACCGGTTGTTCCTTAACTTTTTTGGAGGGCAGTATATTTTCATTACATATAGCGAACTAGTGCAATACATATAATGAATTACTAAAAATGCAATGGAATGCAGATAAACTTGATTGTTAAAATGCTGTTTAAAATGTTTCTTAGCTAACTTCCGAGGAGCTTGCTGACGCTGCTGGATTGAAAAGTTACAATTTTTTAAAGCTTGAAAAGAAAGATTGTTTGTTAGGATTATAAAGTTGGGAGCGGTAGAAGATATAACGAAATAATTACAATCAGCGCAAGGGCTTCACCAGTGATAAATGTTCTCATAAATTGGAAATCTGACCTTAGACTTGTAAAGATGTATCGGTGAAAGCTATGGAGTATTTGAGATATATCTTAAATGAACCTGTGGCTAAAGTAACTTTGTTTATTCAATATTCATTTTTATATTGTTCAAAAAAGGGTTTGATGACATGAAGGGGTAACTTTACGTATTTTGAAAAGTATAAATCATCAAGATGAAAAGTGTTCGAGTTCTGACTAACTTGTGGAAAATTGGATGACAGGCTGCCAAGTTGTCCAGATGGTAGGCAAAAAAAGTTTGAAGAGAAATGGGATGTTTCAATCTTGGGTATTGATTTCCAGATATAAAATAATTGGACAGAGGAGAAGATAAATCGAAAGAAATTTGTTTTCGACCAGCATAAGCTGCCTCTGAAACAATGGACCAGCCAGCTGTTGACCAGCTTCTTTTGTGGAATAGAGAACGGAGCCTATTTTGGAAGACCTGTTATGAAACATAAAGCTAAATGGCATATAGTATTCAGGATTTTGGGGTCACTATGGCTAAACTGGGGTAAAAATAGGAGACCCGTATTCAGTATTCTTCATATAATGAAATTTACAATTTGAACGAGATGTCAGAGAGAATAACCCCAGGAACTCTAATAACTCTAAACAGGATTAAATTTAATTTTTTGATGACTGTCTTTTTTAGACTTAGGAAGGGTTGTTTGAAAGTGAAGTTATGAGAGAAAATGATACCATAAAGTCGGGTGTGTTGTTTCATGGAATATTGATGCCGTGAATTTTTAAGTGTTGAGTTGGTATTTGTTTTTTATTTGAAAAATTTACTACCTCCTATTCTCAGGTTAAAGGATGAATTTCCATGTTTCGCCCCATTGAGTAATTTTATGGTGAGCAATTCGAAGATAACTTTTTCGAGACTTTTATCACTGCTAAATAAAAAATGTTATCTACAGTATGAGTGGTGATCATGTCAAAATATTCCACATGTAGATTGTGAATAGGAATTGAACTTCTCGAGTGGAAAATAATTTCATCGAAACAGAGTTTCTCCATTTTATGGATTCTGTGGAAAAGGAAGTGGACGTTATTTAATAGAGTGAGATGAATAATAGAGGCGATCTCTTGGCTATTTTAGTTGAAGTGGAAAGAACATAATTCTAATTAACTTAACTTTAGAAATTCACTACTAGTTTGGTTATTGGTTGAAAAGTTCATTACTAGTTTTGTTATTGTACTAGGTGAGGTGATGCGCATTGAAGTCGCTGCGAACAATCGAACTGTAATTTAGGCTGAAAAGAGTAGTTCGATCAGCAGTTAAATAAAAAAAAAAAGTTAACATTGCAGATAGCATAAACAGAAATAACTATAAGGTTGGAAAAATTATTAAGTATGGTACTGAGAACAGTACTTTGCATGGAATTAAGAATAGACGGAGTGATCTTTGGTGTGTAATATTATTTTTAATAAACATTTTTGTAGCACCAGATGCTCGGGATCTGTGGACCATAATTTCCATAGTAAACTTAATTAGAAATAGAAGAGCTATTGTTAGATGATTTTAGACTAGAGGATTTTCTGGATTAAATTATTTATTATTGTTGATAAAATTTGTTTGATCGAGCATTTTAAACACTATATGATGTGCATCCCAATAACAAATTTTGAATTCTGGTAACCAGCGCAACTATTAAGTATGTTAAATAGCATTTTTTTCAGAAAAATTCTATAAAAACTTGTTCAAATGTAAAAATAGCTTAGATAAGTGACAATTGATTAGAAATATTTTCTAATCCTCCCATTGAATTAAATAAAGAAATAATTTCATTCATCACAAAAACAGCACAAACAGTGTCAGTCGAGTAATTATTATTAAAACTGATAGTCCCCCTCCATATTGGGAACAAGCAATGGAATTAGTGTTGGGATATTTCCTCGCACTCTATTGGCAAAGGATACAGACTGCTAATTTTTTTTTTTTTTTTTTTTTTTTTTGACCTGAAGAGTTCTAGAACCAGAATCACTATTAGTCCAATAGTATTGACAGCAGAAATTCTTGCTTGTAAGAATACCTTCTGAATACCCTCTGAAAGAGGAAACATATCCAAGTTCGGCACAGTTTATAAATTTTGGATTTTCCAATTTTTTTTATGGTTCACTTCCTAACATTGCGATTATAACCAAATTTCAGACATCTGGCTTTATAATGACAATTTAATGGAAAAAATTACAGGAGGAACATTATGTCGCTCCTTTTCGACTTTAATATTGAGATTTTAAAAATCATATTTGTTCTGGTTTTTTTTTTTTTTTTTTTTCTTTTTTTTTTTCGTTTTGAGGCAAAATTATTTGCCAAACGGGAATATATATATTTATTTTTAAGTTGATTGTTGACCTATTTTATCGATCGTGAAGCCTAAGGCCACAAGTTCATCTTCGAGCTCCTATTTAGGCGTATCAATAGGAAGTTTTAAGATCCTTAGAAGAATAATTTAAGAAGATTGAAGATTCTTTATAATAATTTTAAGATTGCCTTATGTGTGCTCAGAGTTTTAGGAATAACCATAAAAAATTCCAAAATAAGTTCCTTCAGAAACCTTTTATCACGATGTTATTCAATATTAACTGGGAAGCATTTAAAATGTTCACCAGGCAGGGTAAGAGAACGTTAATCCTAATTTTCTCTTCAAACTTTTCGTCAAGCAGGTCGTGTGTTTTCTGTGAGGTTACTGCATTGTCTTACATTGATTAGAGGTAATTTAGGCTCCCTCGCCTAGTATATTAGGTAGAGGAGAGAACTTATTCTACATATTTATATCAATTTTCTCGTACAAGAGACCATTTTTTTTTTTCTTCTTTTTTTTTTTTTTTTTTTTTTTTTTGCTATGTGCCTTTTTGCAAGATAAAGTTATAATGATTTGTTATTTGAGTTCCTTAGTTATTTAGTTTTATCAGTTTTAACATCATTATTATTTGCATAAACGCTATGCATAACAAAGTTTGTTAAAGAACATACACCAAATTCACTCACCTAGTTTCAATGGAATGAATCCTCCTGATAACCATTGTTAACCTGTTGCATTGCATTCAGATAAGTTGGCGATAGTTTGCCCTCATCCACTTCTTTTCTGATGGAAGGTAATGATGTTGTTGGTGTCAGCAATAATTTTTCAATAGCTCGAGCCTCGTTTTCCAAAGATGGTAGTTCTGCACAAGTATCAGATTCTAAATAAAGAAAACCCTTTCGTATAATTCTGCCTGTTGTATTTGAGATAAGGCATTGGAATTGAGTACTTTCAAAGGATTCTTATAAAATCCGTTTCCCAAATTTGCTTAAACATTTTCAGTCATAACAAATGAATGGTCAATATGGTCAAAACCATTACCAAAAATAAGGATATATTCGATTAAAGACTAAAAGAGCAATTTCAAATTTAGGAAGCAATGTTTTTAACACCAAAGAAGTAATTAAACCTTTTCAAAGTGTCTCATGGATACCAAGCAAGATCTATCTTTAAGAATTTTATGAATCAAATATTCAAGATGTGGTTATTGATTTCTACCCTACTAGTGTTGCCAATTCGCAGTGCTTTCAGCGATATATTCAACAAAATAGTAGAACTCAGCGAAAATTCACAATGTTCGAAGTGATTCTTACAACACAATGTTCGAATGGATTGGTACAAATTCATTAGTCATCATTGTTGAATAAAGATGTCGAGTGCCTGAACGCGAAGCGTTCATCTACTCAATGGTATGTGAAGGCAGTAGGAAAGAAAAGTCATGATAAATAGATAATAGTAATCGTATGATGAGAGAAAAAAAAAAGAAGAAAGTAAGAAAAATGTAAATCATCGGTATGGAAACTTAACAAGAAATTTATGATCAGTAAATATGCGTTGAAGTAAAATATCTAAAAAGCGATAAGTGAGCAGGAAATTATGGTGGTTTGAGGCTTCGATTCCATTTAGAAGTATAGAAAGGATACTTGTATTTTCCATTCAATTGCGTAAATATAGTTTGTGCCTTGATGAGAGGATTTTCGTGAGTAGCAATGGTATTGAAGAAATTTCTAGAAAGTTTAGTAATATAGTTGTCAATAGAGTCAATTTTTAAATCTTGATGAATTGTAGAGTTGCGGACAAACCAGGGTGCTCCAGTGATAATACGAAGAAGTTTGCTTTGAATAATTTGTACAGATTTCTTGTTAGATTGTGCAGCTAGACCCCAGATTGGGGCAGCATAGGTAAGGATAGGCCTGAGAACTTGTTTGTAGAGAAGAAGTTTGTTTGACAAAGTTAATTTAGAAAATTTATTAATGAGTGGTAGAGTGAGATAAAAATTTTTCCAACATTTTTCTTTGATTTTTTGAATATGAGCTCGAAACGTAAGTTTATTGTCTATAATTAAGAAGAGATATTTAATATTAGTCGCCCATTCAATTTGTTGATCAAAAAGGGAGAGATTAATATATGGTTGTCTGGCGTGTCCTTTTCGGAAAATGATAGCTTGAGATTTAGAGACGTTAATTGCGATGCGCCATTTAGTTAGCCAATCCTCTAGGATATTCAGAAAATTTTGAAGAGTATTGATGACATAAAGAATAGAAGCACCTTGGGCAAGAGCAGCAGAATCGTCAGCAAATAGGCAAGTGGAAATGTTAGTGCACTGAGGAAAGTCATAGGTAAAGATATTGTAGAGAATAGGACTTAGCACACTTCCTTGAGGTGTACCAGCACAAATACGACCGATTTTGGAGAATTTATTATGAAGTCGAACTTGAAAGGTTCTATTTTTAAGATAATTTGTAATGATAAGTGTGATTCAAGTTGGAAATTGAAGTTTGATCATTTTGTAGAGCAGTCCATTGTGCCACAGTCGATCGAAAGCTTTTTGACATCTAGAAAGACACCTCCTGTAAAAAAATTTATAGTTATATCCTTCAGTGATGATATTGGTGACACGTATAAGTTGATGACAAGTTGAGTGATGTTGACGGAATCCAAATTGTTCTGCTGGAATTATGGAATTTTTATCGCAAAAAAGAAGTAATATGTCTCACTAAGAGTTTTCGTAAAGTTTTCCCTACACAGCTAAGGAGACTGATGGGCCGATAATTTTGAGGAAATTTCCTATCTTGGCCAGGTTTAGGGAACATGATGATATTTGCTTTTTTTTCCAGATAGGGGGGAAGTAGTGATATTTAGTACAGCTGTTGTAGATTTTTGCAAGATGAGTAATGGCATTAAGGGGGAGACACATTAAGGCTTTATTTGGAATGTTGTCAGGTCCAGAAGATTTCCGAATGTTGAGATTCTTGATTAAGTTAACTATGTCAGATGGAGAGAAAAAAAAATATTGTTATGATAATTTTGATGATCAGCTAGAAAGGAAGTTACTGCATCTTCAACATGCTCAATTTGAGAGTAATCGCAAGATTCAGTGTTTTCTTGAAAGGAGAGTTCAAGGTTTTCAGCAAAAGAGTTCGCTTTATCAGAAGATGAAAATATAAGACCTGTGGATCCAACCAGTGGAGGAATTTTGGGATATTTTTTGGTAAAATGTTTGTTAATTTTGAAGAGAATTATCTTCTGGATTTAGGCCTAATAAAAATTCATTCCATCTGTCATTTTTTAATTTGTGAATCATTTGCTTTATTTCTTTTTGAAGCTTGTTGACGGATTGCTTGAACGGAGCAAACCTGGTATCTTGCCATAATTTACGAATTCTGTTTTTTCCGCAATTTTAGAGGTGATTTCAGTAGGGAGTTTTTGGTGTGGTGTATTGAGTTCTTTAGATTTGCTAGCAAGGTTGATAGCAGAAGTAACAGCATAGTTAAATTTATCAATTATTTTGTCAATATCTTGAAAATTGGAAATGACTGGATTACCAGGAATGCTTTGAGAGAATTTTAGTAAAAATATTCCAATTGGTAGTTGTGATTATGCTATTGAAGAAGGGCGTAAATGAATTATGAGAGACTTCAACTATCACAGGGTTATGATCACTGGAAAGATCGTTGATAGAAGAAGCAGGCCCGGCGTTTAAATTTTAAGAAGTGCGATGTCAAAAGTACTATTGCAAGGACTGTGAAGACAGAAATATGTGGGATCATTAGGAGCAATAACATTGAATGCATTAAGATTTGTCCAATCGAAGAGAATAGAACCATTTATGTTGCTGCGACCATTATTCCATGCAGGATGCTTGAATTGAAGTCACCAAGTAGAAGTACTTGTTGATTGGAGTTCGCTATTGTATCAAGTTCTTGTGTGAGGAATCTACCAATTGGAGGGCGATAAATGCTAGCAACAGTAATTTTTAGGTTATTCTTGAGATTAATAACGATAGCAGAGTTTTCAAAGCTGGTTGTAGTAAAATGAATTTGATGATGATTAATATTTTTATGAATGCAGATAGCATTCCTCCAGAATGCCTCCTCCTCTGTGGGTAAGAGACGATCGGAGCGATATATGATATAATTTGGAATTTTGAAGGAATCGCCTGGTCGAAGATGTGTTTCTTGGAGAGCAATTACATGAGGTTTATTTTCAGAAATAAAATTTTGTAATTCATTAATTTTTCCTTTAAGACTATTGGAGTTCCATGTCACGCATAAGATAGAATTATTGGTCGATCTATTGAATGTTATTGACTGGTTGATTTTGAAGAGCATTTATTAAAACAGAAAGATTTGAAAGTACCCCAACTAATTGTTGCAGAATGAGTGGAATTGGAGGCGTTTCCGTGGAAGCCTGCAGAGTATTGGAGGAAGTAGTATGGTGAGAGGTCTGGGTAGGAAGAGTTGGAAAGTCATCTGAAGAAGGAGGAAGAGTTGGAGAAGCCTTCTGATGAGCGGGAAGAGACAATTGGTTGGAGTTCTCAGGCTTCATTTGTTGTGCTTTTTTTAAGTCTCTCCGTCCAAGCTTTGACCTTCGGGGGAGGAGCAGGAGTGAAATTAGCAGGGTTTTTAGGACAACCTGAGAAATTTGCAGTATGCTCTCCAGAGCAAAGGGCACATTTGGGAGCTTCATCTGACCTTTTGGGGCATTCTTTGGTGGCATGAGGTCCAGCACATTTGAGACATCGAGGGTCTCTTGTACAGAATTTGCTATGACGATAGAATTCTTGACATTTATAGCATTGGCTGGGTCCTGATTTTCTTCTGAGTGGTTCAACTTTGACCCTAAAGTAATATAAGGTGGATAGGTCGAAAATTCTTTTGTTTTGTTCATTTTTTGGTAGAACCATTAGGTACAGAGGTAGATTGCCGGTACCAGCACGATTACGAAGTGGAGTGATGAATTCAGGATGAAAGTTGAGAATTTGGAGTTCCTGCATGATGACATCAATTGGGAGATCTGAAGGCAGTCCGCGAATTACAACTTTAAGTTGCTTTTCTTGGGGCAATTCAAATGTATGACTTTTAAGTTTCAGGTGATCAATTTGCTTCCGTATGGATCTGTAGTCATCAGGTGTGGTTGGAAAAACTTTTAATTTGCCTCCAGAAAGGCGTCCTTCAATCTTTGAATTTGTAATCTGATTGAATTTCTTAAGAATTTCAGTAGAATTTTGTATGTTGTTTATTATAATTGAGGAACATATTTAGTAGTATGGGGTGCAGGACAAGAAGAAGCAATATTCTGGTCATTAGTGAGATCTGTGTCCATACTGTTTTCGTCCAGATGTAATTTATCAACATTTTTTTGAAATGTCTTCAAGTTTAGCAGGAGGTATGTTGTCTGCATCACTAGGACCAAGACTTTCATCGGGGTTAAGGCAAGCAAATTTTGAAGATAACTTGATAACAGTGGGATCACTGGTATTAGGCCGTTTAGCTAAATTTTTCTTTCTTTTGTGTGACCTTAAGTTTTTTCTTTTTAGTAGGAGTAGTTACCGAGTTGTTTGAATCATTGAGTTTCAGCAAGATGAGACTCATTTGCTTCCTTAAGTTTTTATTGGTAATATTAGAAAGCGTAAGTTGTATAAAAAGATCTAAATTAGGTATTTGAGGTTCAATTTTTAAGCAATTTTCAATGTTGTTCAGATGATCATTGAGGCTTTCGCACTCAATGAATGATGAAAAATTGTTAATGCTGATATTAAGTTGATCAGTTTCTTGAATAAAGTTAAACGCTGTTGGGTTAGTATTAACGTCAATCAAATTAAGCATACTGGTTGATTGGTCAGCAGGGGGAGAGACATGGTTGTGCTGTTTGAGGAGAGCGAAACTCCCTCGACAACAGCCATAATAGAATAAAATAAACAAAACCAAATATTTAAAAACTACTGACAAAAACAGAAAATAAATATGCACTTTACTGAGTAAAGGCAGTGAGAAATGCTCGTAGCTAAAAAAAAACCCGAACAATTCTGCGCCTACACAGTAAAATACAGAAGAAAAAAAAAAAAAAAAGAATTCTAGAATTTAGCTAAAAAAAAAAAAAGAATTCTAGAATTTAGCTAAAAGTTCTAAAAAAGAATTCTAGAATTTAGCTACTCATTTTATACAACAAAATAATAACATAGAACCAAAGAAATCAAATAGAGAAAGGTAATAAAGAGATTAAGACAGAATAAGAGGGGAAAAAAATCACATACCAATGAGGTGAAACATTAGAAAACAAACAGAATTGAGGGAGAGGAAAAAAAAAAACACGTCCTTCTCAGCTCAAAGTCCAAACGATAATTGAATTCATTAGTAGTTGGAAGAGAATCTAATTCTTCTTTTTTTGTAGTTTTACCTCATCTTCATATATTTTGATTTCTATTAATATAAGAATGAAAGGAAAAAATATAATGTAACTAAATTTATTTCTTGAATAAGAGTTTAAAGTTTTTTATGTTGTGTTGAAATTTTATTCATCATATTTTTATTCACTGTATCTGAACGCCAATATTAGTTTCATGTTATTTTTCCGCCATGATGCATTTGAAGTTACTGTAATATTTAATCCTAATTACTTAAAAAATTAAAATGTTAAAAATTTCATGAAAATAAAAAAAAAATATACATTAATTATTTCTTTTGAAAGTAAAATAACGGGCTTTTAAAGTTGTAGATATTTTAACAACTAAACATTCCAAAAAAATGGCCAATAATTTTACGACTAAATATTTAGAATTAGTTCCAATAGATTATAAATTAGCTACAAAAAAAAATAATTCTATAAAAAAAATATTAATAAATTTTCACTTTTACTTAGTTACGAAATGTAAACAAAAACATAACAAGCACAAAAGATTTTAGTTCCTTCTCTAACGGACAGGGGGCTGTGAAAGAAACCGCGGGGCTGAAAGTGTGAGCAAATTGTGTTGTTTTTAGTTTTTATAAGGCATGATTGAATTTACTTAAAAGTTTATACGCGCGACTCGTTTTTTTTATATTTATCATTTATATTTGGTATTGTGATATTTATGTTTTGATAATGCCGCCTCGGAAACGGGAAAAACCTACTGAAAAAGAATCCAACACTGATCAAATAAAAACAGATCGTGAATTGTTCTTGCAAGCATTTGAAAGTAAGTTAATTTTTTATTGCTGTATTTGAAATCTCGATATTTTAACAAACGATCAGAATGCTATAATTATAGATTGGATAACCCCTCTTTCTTTACAGTTTTTATTAAATGTTTATTTTAATTTTAAGAACGATTAATAATTATAATGTTTTAATAGGTACTTAACGGTTTTTGTAGAATATTTTTGAATGAGATAAAATGTTGATTTTATGCTCTAAAATGTTATTTATGTTAAATGATTTAAATGCTTCTATAATTAATGGTATTATTATTGATTCATTGATAGCTTCTAACTATTTAATTTATCAGCAGCATTCTTTAACATATGGATTTTATAAAATCATGGTGTAAAAATCTTTATTTGAGAAAAAAAATTAATTACAATTAATCATGAAATAATTGATTATACTTTTAAAAAAATAAATTTTAATTCATTTTAGGTCATAAAAATGGTAAATTGATTTTCTTAAAATATATACTGAAAAATTTTAATTCAAATATATTAATTTAAATTGAAAATATAGAAAGTTAAATCTTAAAAATTTATTTTGAACTTTGATTTGAGAAGTTTCAAATTTTATTAGTAATTTCGAACTACCTGTGTTTCCAGTAATTTATTATATGTTTTTAAATCTAATAATGTATGTTATTATTATTATTATTATTGTATACATCAATTTTATTATTTAAGTAGCAAGTAGCATAGAAGCTTTATCAAGTAGCATAGAATTTTAACAACTGTAGCATCATTCAGTTGTGAAAGTTTAAATGATTTTTAAAGAATTTAAATTCACTAATCTATTCATTTATTTATCTTTTTTAAATATATCATTGCTAATTGTAAAAAAAAAAAAAACTTAAATATATTTAATTTTATGACTTCCAATTATGCTACTTTACATTGGTGTAATGGTACCCTAAAAATGTTAGATTATACAGGGTCAAATTAAGATTTGATTCATTTTGAAAAATTAAGATTAAATTTATTTTAAAAGTTATTCAATATCATTATTTATATTGACCAATATGTTTATTAATTGATGAAAACTTTGGATATGAAAGAAGTCATAGTTAGAAAAGGGATTTAATTCTATTCGACTTAAATCTGTATTAAAAATCTTTTGTATACGTATGTAATCAGTTAATTTTATATTGCTATTTACTTGAAAAAAAAAAAAAATTCGTAAGAAAAAAAAAAAAAATTAGTTTTCCAGCAGGCTAAAAAAAAAAAAATGATTATATAAAAAATTTTGTATTCTAGGTAAGTATTTTTTTGTGCAGGTTATTTTGTTATTATAACTGTATGAATTAAAATTTAAGTATATCATCAACTTTATTTTATTAAATAAACTATAAGAGATATCTATTTATATTTTGTTATAAGCATTTTAACATTTAAAAATAATTTATTAAAAATGCAGTGGAAGAAATTCTTCAAGTAATTCTTTCTAAGATGTTTGTTATCAAATATTAATTTTTTTTAAATGGAGTAGTGTAAGCAAAATTTTCTTGAATTATGCTTTTAATTTTGTGTTAGGAATAATATATTAACTGAAGAAATTCAAAAGAGAATAAGAAAGAAATGTAAAGTTAAAAATATTAAAAATATAAAATGTTTCATTTCAATCACAAAAATGTAAACACAAAAAAACCTTCCATTTTTACCTTTAAAATTTATTTTCTTAAAGTAAACGTATAAGAAATATTGTGAATAATATGTTTCATTCGTTAAAAAAAAAAATGTAAATTTTAAAATAAAATGCAACATATGCGAGTCATAACATAGGATATATTATTATTAGGATTTTTGGATAATTTTGAATTATTAAAGATTAGTAATGATATTAAATGCATACAAAATTTATATGTTCCAATAACAAACCAGTTTTACATAATCAGTTCTGTAAAATAACTGAGTATTTTTAAATTTAAAAGACAGTTATAGTCTTTTCTCCATAATTTAAGTTTTGTAAATGGAATGTAATGCTAATTTCTTGTAAATTTAGTGGACCGGAGTTAATTTATTTTATATTGTTATTTTTTACATAGAACTAAATTTGAAAAGGAAAAAAATCACTATTATTAAACTACCTGTCCTGTAAAACAGATTATTTATAAATTAAAAAAATGTTTTTCTATTTATCTTTTTAACACTCCAATTTTATAAATAGTTTTATTATTAAACTTCGTATAAATAAATTTGAATATGATTAATTTAGTATCATAATTCTAATATAAAGTAAAATAAAGATAGATTTTTATTTAAAATTGATGTTCTTATACTTATGAAATAAATTTCAGTATATAAGAATATTTAAAATAATTTTATTTTAATTGGTCCCCATTTCCTTAAATTTAAAATATCTATAACTAAAATAATTATTCAAAACAGCAGTTATTTTCATCTTAGCATAATAATAAAAATTAATATTATAAAACTTTATATTTAACAGTTTGTTTAAATACTTTTAAAAAATTATTATCTTTTGAAATATAATATTCTTTATAAGTTTGATGCCAAGTATGATGCATATGCAATTAGTCAGAGAAGAAGCTGCCAGATTTATAATCTTGTTTTTGTTTGTTGTACTTTGATGTGTTTATAAGAATTGAATTATTGATTAGCTGTAAGTAGGACAACAAACTGAAGCCTTATCATGCTGCACTGAATGGTTAGAATCTGGTTTAGTATGTTCTAACAGTCAAGTGTTAATGTCAACAAATAGTTTTTGAAAATGCAGAAGTTTGATACATAAGCAGGAATGGGGTTCCTATGGATCTAGCTATCTATAATAAACATATTAAGAGAGATTTAATGTAAAAAAAAAAAAAAAAAAAAAAAAAAAAAATGGGCTATAACAAATATTGTTGAAGTTTTTAAATTGTTGTACTAATAGTTAATGGATTACTTACATAAAACCAATATTATAAAATAAGATTCATGTATTAGATGAGAAATTGTAAATACACATGGGTGCAGCTAAAAAAAGTGTAAAGTTTTTTTAAAACCAGTTAATTTACTTCTGATTTGATTAGTTCATGATAATTATTTGGATAATGATGATTTGACAGCATGAAACTAATTAAGTCATCACAAAAAGATTATCTAAATAAATTTATTGTTATTAACAATGATTCTTCCTTAAGCCTACTTTAGGCACCATACTTCATAATTAAGAAAATGGCAGGATTATCTATTTTATTGAAATATTCATAGCAATCAGTTTGTAAAGATAGATAAATTGTTTAAAATTTCCAAACTGCTAGATTGAAGCCTGTCAGTTCTGGCTAAAGATTTACTTGTTTGTTTAAAATCTTGCCCTTAAAAATAATGGAATGTTTTTACAAAAATCAAGAGATGCCATTCTAAATTTTAAATATATATGAGAAAATTGAAATAAAAATATTAATTTCTATGATTTGATTTATTTTTGTAATGAAATAATCACAAAAATTTACTTAATAATATTTACACCAATTAAAAATAATCCTTCTTTAATTCTATGTAATTTCCTAAATTTTATGTTTGAACAAAGAATTACAATAAATAGGAGGGAACACATAAAAAAAAAAAAAAAGGTATTGTTTAAAAATTTTTATGTTAAATGCTTATAAATTTATCTTAAAAATATGAGTTGTTTGCAGAAATAAAAATAAGACTTTTTTTTTTTTTTTTTAACTTTAATGATTGTAAATCAGTGGACAATCAGTGTTTGTAAATCAATAATCCCTTTAATTCGTCAGGTGAACGATTTAATTTTTTATAGAAGTTTATGACTTTTAATTTATCGAAATGGTCTGCTAGCGAAAGTAATTGTGTTATATAAAGCTGAAATGATCATTGCGTAACTTACGAAAATCAACGTTTTTTAAATCAACGTTTTTCAAATGTGAAATACTACTAATCTCAACGTCAGCTTTTATTTCAAAGGTTAAATGAAATATTTTCTTATTAATTTGAAACTATCTATCATGCTACCTTTCGTGTCCCCCCATCGTAAAAATATCTTAAAATTACATAATAAATTCCACAAAACAGTTATGAAGCAAGACATTTTGAAAGATTCTGATTAATTCATTACTTTCACGTATGTTTTTAAAAACCTTTTGTGATGATTAAATTAAATGCTTTTCTCTGTTGTTTTTTTTTGATGCCAATTTTGAAAAAAAAAATTGGATTTTTACATCGAAGAACTTTTTATTTTCGAAGAATCGTTCGATTTGCTTCCGCCATTTTTCTTCTGAATTCACAATAAAATTTGTTTGATTTGCTTTGACGATTTCTGACGCTCAAAATCACTAAATAAAAATAATTTCATTTTTTAAAAAAATTTCATTACCTTACTGTATTTCATTTTAAAAATCATTACTTCAATGGAAATTATATGAATTCCATGATAAATTAAACGCAATCTAATCTGTTAATTGATTTGACGGTATTTGCTCTTTTGTTGAAAAATGTATATTTTAATAAATCTTAATTTTGAAATTTAATTAATCTAACAAAAATTTTATCTGATAAAATTAACAGTGAGATAAAATATGTTTGAATAATGTTTTTAACAATAACTCCTTACGAATGGTTTCTATTCAGCTGAATTTCTATGAAATGTAATTACATTTCTACAATGGACTTTTCAGGAAAATATTATTAATTGTGAGTTGCTAAATTATGTTGAAATACTGTTCTTTACCCTTAAATATTTGCATTTATTGGTATTTACATGTTATGAGTAATAAAATACTTACTGTTTATTTATTTACATTAGTATAAATGAAATATTTCAATAAATATATACAATAATTGTCTGGTATTGAATTAATTAATTAATTCACTTGTAGTAAATGAAAAATACATTGTCTGATGTAAATTAATATGTAAATGCCGAGAATATTTTATAGGGCACGAAAAATATTTAACAACAGACAGCTGTGAAATTGATTATAAATACTGAAAAATAAAGGGAGGAATAAATATTTATTCTAGCGTGATTTATCAATTTTAATCATATTGTCCCTTTAGGTGTAAATAAGGATTGCGAATGTTTTGGAGTTAAAAGTATAATGACGAATTTCTGAGAAAGAAAAATTAGATGGTAGAAAAAATTACAAATTAGGCTTATCATCTATTTATTATACCATTAATAAATGCATACCAATTGGTAGTGTTTAAAATTCAAAAAGATAAAAGCGATGTAAGTTCTTACAAAAATAGAATGCAAAAAAAAATATTTAAAAATTAATTTTTGACCGTATGTATTTGAAAATAAAATCAGGAATATATAAACAATAAATGGCACTTCATCATCACCAGTTTTTATTAATTTATTTATTTTTATATCTGAAACACTATCTACTTGGATTACAAATATAAAGGCAGAAGTTCAAAAGTTAACGTCTTACGTTTAAGTATAAATAACCGAAAGACAAGATTTTAAGTTATCAAAGAATATTTAACTTTACAAAAATAATTATTTTAAAATGGAGAAAAAACTTACTTTTGTGTTTGATTTTATTATATGTCCATTTAATTTTGAGCCAGGGGAAAAAAAAAAAACCTCCAGCTAATATGAGACATAAATAAATAAATGAATGAAAATAATTATCACATTTTTTTTTTTTTGTTTATTGCAAACTGCGAAAAAGAAAAGATTGTGTAATATCAAAGGTATTCTTATTCTTTCCATTTTTCTCAAATTCAGCGAATTTGTTTTGCGCCATTTTTATCGTGAGATCTTGGAAGGTTTTTAAGTTCCATTTTTTTTATAATAGTGACCCATATTTACTAAGCTACGTTAGTGAAGTAAAATACTATCAGTGTTGCCATATGATTTATTTGTTTTCATTCTTAAGAATCTCGTAGTAAATAGCTCTGCAATAAATTTTAATTCTTTTTCCAGCTAAAATAACTTAATTCAAATAAAAACTTAATGGTTACATGCTTGTCATTGTCCTTGTAGATTTAAAAGAGATTGGAGAATTTTGGGGAAAAACTACTAATGGTCGACGGAATCTAATGTTTAGAAAGAAAAAGAAAAAGGCTTTTAAATTTAAAAAAGTATATCCTTTCAATTTAAAACAATAGTGTTTTTAGATTTATAATATGATCTGTAGAATAACTGTATTTTGATTGCAATTGAGGCCACTTTCAATAAATAAGTGGAAATATCGTGAAGTCATTAAATTTGTTTAAAAAAGCATTTCAAAATCGAAAATTAAATATGACATTTATTTAAAACAAGGTAATGACTCGAACACAAAAGATTCCATTTTATTAAAATTTCTTTTAAGAATAAGTACTTTCCAGTCTTCTGTTAACAATTCAATTATTTTTTAGGCCAAGAGAAACAAGACAGAAAACAGTTAGAAAACAAGTTTACAAATTAATTTAAAATTTTATGGGGCATACCTTACCGATCTATAACAAAAAGGCTAATTAATTAATTCTAAAAAGTTCTAGACAATAAAGAATTAAATTTCTACAATGGACTTTTCAGGAAAATATTATTAATTGTGAGTTGCTAAATTCTGTTGAAATACTGTTCTTACCCTTAAATATTTGCATCTATTGGTATTTACATGTTATTAGTAATAAATGCTTACCGTTTATTTATTTACATTAGTATAAATGAAATATTTCATTTCGTAGGAATTGTCTGGTATTGAATTAATTAATTAATGAATAATATTGTGAGAATAAGTTGTGTTATTATGTTTTTATTCCACACTTTAAAAAACGTACGGTAATTCATTAAAATGCTGAAATTCTTACATATTATATTTCGAATTTGCTTGTTTTATTAAACTTTCAACATCTCCAATTAAAAATATCATTCTTAAAATAACTTTTTTTTATTGCCACAGAAATTTTTGTAATAAAAATGAAATCGTTTTCATTTCATTAAAAAAATGTTAGAAGTCGTCTGTTCTTTTTCTACAGCTTGATAGGGATGCAGATTGAAATAACGAATTCCAGATTGTCTTACCGTATGAAATGAATTGATGGACGTAAAAAGTTTACTGATAAGGTTTTTTTTCGAAAGTTGTCTAGTGTTTTGGTTTATTTTTGATTTGTTTATATGGAATTCGTGATGTCACTTGGAAAAGTGATAATTGTTTCATTTTATAATTACTCAGAAAAGCAATTAATAGAGTCTACATTACAACTTGTGTACCTATTATGTTTTTAAAGGTAATTTATGAAAAAATTATTCCACTGCTATATTTGTTTCTCATGAAGAAGCATGCTCACATATGATATTTTAAAATTTGAGCAAATTTCAAGTCTTTTCACTTTTCTCCTTTTTGATAATACATAAAAACAAATTTTAAATTGAAGCTATATTCTTATCTGAATTTTAACATTTGTAATTTCTTCTCAGAATAAATACTTTCCAGTCTTTCTGTTAACAATTCAGTTATTTTTGGGCCAAGAAGTTAGAAAACAAGTTTACAAATTAATTAAAAATTTTATGGGAGCATACCTTACCGATCTATAACAAAAGGCTAATTAATTAATTCTAAAAAGTTCTAGACTATAAAGAATTAAATTTCTGCAATGGACTTTTCAGGAAAATATTATTAATTGTGAGTTGCAAAATTCTGTTGAAATACTGTTCTTTTTACCCTTAAATATTTGCATCTATTGGTATTTACATGTTATGAGTAATAAATGCTTACCGTTTATTTATTTACATTATTATAAGTGAAATATTTTATTTCGTAGAAATTGTCTGGTATTGAATTAATTAATTAATGAATAATATTGTGAGAATAAGTTAGATTTTATTGTTTTTATTCCACACTTTAAAAAACGTATGGTAATTCATTAAAATGCTGAAATCCTTACATATTATAGTTCGAATTTGATTGTTTTATTGAAGTTACAACATCTCCAATTAAAAATATCATTCTTAAAACCAATTTTTTATTGCCACAGAAATTTATGTAATAAATATGAAATCGTTTTCATTTCATTAAAAAAAAAATATTAGAAATCGTCTGTTCTTTTTCTACAGCTTGATAGTGATACAGATTGAAATAACGAATGCCAGATTATCGTAGCGTATGAAATAAATTGAAGGACGTGAAAAGGTTTACGGATAAGGTTTTGTTTTTCGAAAGTTGTTTAGTGTTTTGGTTTATTTCTGATTTGTTTATATGGAATTCGTGATATCACTTGGAAAAGTGATAATTGTTTCATTTATAATTACTCAGAAAAGCAATTAATAGAGACTACATTACAACTTGTGTACTTATTATATTTTAAAGGTAATTTATGAAAAAAATTATTCTACTTTTTTTTTTTTTTTTTTCCTTCTCATTAAGAGAAGCATGCTTACACATGATATTTTGAATTTTGATCAGCTTTTGAATGTCTTTTCTTTTTTTTTTTCCTACAATAAAATATATAAAATTTGAAATTGATGTTATATTCTATCTGAATTTTAATCTTCTAATGGGCTATTAACAAATTCTTAACTGGTTACATTATATCTATTCTTTTGTGTTTATTTTATACTTGCAGATATGATTCGGCGTTGACCGGTTACAGAAAATAGAACATTTTTAGTTTTGATAAATTTTATTAAAAAAAAAAAAAAAAAAACTGTGCAAAATTTGAGATTTAAAATAACTGGTCTTATAAATAGTTGGTTAAATAAAGCAGGCATTTAAGCTTATCTAAGGCTTTACATTTTTACTTCGTATTTAATCTATTTGCTTTTATTTTTTAAGAAAATAATAGTGTTAGTTTTGAAAATTAATTATTATAAATGCATGCAATAGTGACTTAACCAGTGATTTTCAGTTAGTTTTTCACAAGGAGTGCTTAACATACAATTTTATTCAAAATTTTTTTAATATCTGGCACTTTCTACCTGTAGAAGGGTATTTTTATTTAAATCTTTTGAATTTTTTTTTTTCAGATTTATTTGTTAAGTATGATTTAAAAAAAAAATCACATTAAAATTTTTTTTTTTATTAATAGGAGGTACTTTATTTTGAAATTATTACTATGTATATCATTTTTTTTTTTAATAGTAAAGTCGAAGTAATTGGGAATTGTTATTTATCTGTATTAAGCTTTATAAATTTACTAAGGTGCTTTTTTTTAATTTTTTTTTTTTTTTTTTTTTTTTTTTATCATTTTTAAGTTTATCTACGATGTTAAATAACGATAGCCTCTCGTTTTCATTACACATTTTTTTTTTAAACTATGAAATAATAATGAAATAAAAGCAATTCAGATATTAATTTTTTATTAATATGAGGCACTTGATTTTGAAGTTCTTCCTATGTATAGCATTTTTTTTTTTAAATGTAGAGTAGAAGTAATTGCAAATTGTCATTTATCAGTACTGAGCTTTAAAAAATTGATTAAGTGTTTATTATTGTTTATAAGTTTATCTACGATGTTAAATAACAATGTCCTCTCATTTTCATTACTCACTATTTTTATTTTAAATCTTCTGAATTTTCTTCAGATTTATTTGCTAGGTATGGAATAATAATGAAATAAAAGACATTCAGATCATAATTTAATTTTTTTATTTCTATGAGGTATTTGATTTTGAAGTTATTCATATGTATTTCTTTTTTTTAAAAACAGTAGAATCGAAGTAATTTTGAACTGTCATTTATGTGTATTAAGATTTACAAAATTTACTATGTTTATTTATTATTTCTAAGTTTATCTATGGTGATAAATAACAATGCTCTCTCATTTTCATTACCCACTATTTTTATTTAAATCTTCTGAATTTTCTTCAGTTTTTACTTGATAGGGATGAAATAATAAGGAAATATAAGAAATTCGATTTAGACCTAATCTTTTATTAATACGAGGCAGTTGATTTTGAAGTTAATCCTATACATTGTATTTTTTAAATAGAGTAGAAGTAATTACGAATTGTCATTTATCTGTACGAAACTTTACAAAATTTACTAAGGTGCTTTCATTTGTAAGTTTATCTATGGTATTAATAATACCTCTCTTTTTAATTACGCACTATTTTTATTTAAATCGTCTGAAATAATAATGAATAAAAGAAATTCATATCTTAATGTAATTTTTTAATCAATATGAGGCATTTGAATGTGAAGTAACATTGCATTTTGCACTATTGCTATGTATTGTGTTTTTTTTTTTTTTTTAAATAGAGAGTAGAAGTAATTGCGAATTGTCATTTATCTGTACGAAACTTTACAAAATTTACTGAGGTGCTTATTTATCCTTTCTAAGTATATCTTCAGTGCTAAATAACAAACAGTGTATTCTTATTTTTAGCAGTTTCTACATTACTTTTGTATTCATTGCGGAGGCGTGCTACTCTGTACCCTCATGAAATAGAGAAAATAAAATCGAAATAAACTCAGCCTGAGATTGCTTCGAGAAAGAACAGAAAGAGGATCGAATTCAGAAGCAGGAGTAATTACTGCTTTTAAGTTCAATCCGCCATAAGATGTCGCCATTAAATACGAATTTGAACTAAACAGAATTAAACAGGGATTCATTCAGTTCAATAAGACTATTTGAAATGCAGTTCGTCATTAGTAATTCATTAGTGACACATTCATTTCGTATCCTCGTAAATTACTTTATTTTGAAGTAGGAATTACTCAGAATATGGCAATTAGGAGAGCTTTAAGCTGATTTGTGTTTTGAAAGTCTTAAATTTATATTATTTTTTTTTTTCAAACATTGCCCTTATTAAGATGAATTTTAAATGAAAACCTTAAATGGTTAAAATAATAATCGTGTTTGAAAATCGGCTATTTAAAAAAAAAAAAAAAAATGTAAGTTTAACGTGAATTACATTAGATTTGTATTCGAATAGTATTATGTATTAATTTATTTTTAAGTACTGACTTTAAGTTTATATTAATAATATGCTTCATTTCTCTATTTGAAAAACACGAAAAAGAATTTATCAAATTCTTGCTCCCATGTACAAAATAATACAGCAATAATTCAGTGCTTTGTCAATTCACATGTATAAGTTATATTAAGTATGTATACTGTTTCAGGAAATAAAACTTACTAAACTCTTCTTTAGATTCACATCTGTTCAATGCATTTTATTCAGTTCTAGCTCTGGTCATAATCGACGTATTGGATTCAGTCCGATTTTCTGATATCTCCGCATTTTCTATTGATCCAAGTGCTGCTTTCCGTTTAAAGTCAGTTCTCGTCAGATTGAACAGTTTTCTTTTCTTAAGTGGCATTGCAAACTTAGCAATAAAAACCAGTGTGAAGCTCAGCTAACTGTTTCTCCCCTATAAATACTTTCTTTCTCTCCCATGCTATATCTCCTCGCTTCTAAACTCACCCTTATGACTATTAAATTTCGAACATCCGAAGACGTGGTAGTAGAGAATTCTGATCAGAAAAAGGAATCGAAAACTCGAGACAGTACAAAAGCATATAAAATAATGTAAACCATATAAAGGTCGTAATGAATATTGATGTAAATTCGAAAATTGTTTTCAATTGATCTAGGCTTTGTATTAGAAGTATTCGTGGCAATTTGGAGAGGCCATGCATATTCGAACTCACATACAAAACACTTTGGTATATATATATATATATAGATTGCTCTAACTTTCTGTTCCTTTAGAATAGAGAGACATTCTCTGTTTTATTATTTTGTTATGGACATAACAGCTTTAATGCATTAAAGTTTGCACTATGGAATCCCTCGTGGTTCCTCGCGCAAGGGAAGCTGCCTATTACCCTTAGCTATGACCCATTCGCCTGCGACGGGGTCTTCTGGACCTGGTGTGGGCTTTCCTGCACCAGGGGATTAGTAACAACAACATTCTAAATAATAATAATTTTCTCGAAATCGTGTATCACTTATCTTTCTCGCGCTATTATATTCTTCAGCAATATCACCTTTTTTTTTCATCTTTTAAGCTTTTGTTTCATTTATAAATTCTTCACTATTTGTTTAAATAAAATGAAATTGAAACATTAAATTTTCACCCTTTTAAATAAATTTCTCACTAAGTGGGCTGTAAATAAGACTGCGAAATAAAAAGAAAATGTACGTTAAAGCGGTTCGAAAATTATATGGTAAAAACTGTCGATTTTTTACGTTAGATTAATATGCTCAATTAGGTAATTTCCATTAGTGTGAAAACCCATTATTTTGAATCACATAATCATTTCGCTTATTGCAATAGTACTGAACCTTTTATCATTGTGTCCAATTTATAAAGAGAAAAAATATACTGTTGTCCGTTTTCCTTAACATTTTTCTATTATTAAGCCACGTTTCATAGTAACTTTAACATTTTGTTTAGCTTATTTTCCATGTGGTTTTGCACTGTTTTTTTTAGCAGCAATGAATGAATATTCCTTTCAAACTTTGACTCATTTCCTCGACCTCTTTCCTTGAAATAAGAAACCGAAATTTTCTAATTCACTACAGTGTGAAAAGGACATCAAATTTTAATTTCTCCCCTAACTATTCCTCTATTAATTTACTATTATTTTATCATTTTAATATGTTACTGAACATACGTACATTACATTGCTCATTATCTACTTATTATTTTATTTCTCCTTATGCAAATTTTTATCATGATTTAAATAATAAAATTAATTACCTAACTGGAGATCAGGGGATATTTCTCCCACTGGACCTTTGCATGAACAACAGGTACATAATTAAATATTTCAAGGCTGCATTTCCTTTGGCAGTGCAATGCTGACGCAACGTCAACTTTGACGAATCACATTAGTGATCGGAAGTGATTGACAGTAAAGTTTATTTTACAAATGCCGAACATTGGCGTCAGGGGGGTCCTAATGGCCGAGTGGCTAGCGTTCAGCCCTCTCGGTACCCCAGGTTTCAGGTTCGAATCCCAGCGGTGCCATGGATGATTGTAGTGGTTCGGAATCCACTTTAAGCTGTAGGTCCCGGCCTAATATGACCGTAAAGCGTCACAAGAGCCCAATCAGACTTATTCTCACCCGCGTTATTCCCAAATTGTAAAGGGGCAACAGAGCTCGAGGCACAGTGATGTGGTGTGGTGTAGTAGTAGAACATTGGCGCCTAAACATTAGTTCTCTGGCATTCCAATAATTTTTGACCATGTTGTAACGTCTCGGCCTATTTAGACCTATAACGGCTTCAAGAAGAGGGCCACTTTCAGGTTCATGGAAACACTTTAATTTTTATTTACAAGCACTATATATATATATATAGAGAGAGAGAGAGAAAATTAAGAAAAAGTAAAATGAAATAAAAAAAAAAAAATGAAAATTAAAGATGTAAATTAGATGTTCAAATGCAGTTACCCCAAGGACGGAGACTATCAGAGTTGTCGAGTCTACGCCGAGTCTCAAAACACGTGGCCTACGGCGGATTTCAATTATCACAAGGCGTGATACACGAAACCACAAGGTACTCACTTTGGAAACAGGCGGAAATCCAGCCTGTTCAGTCACTTCAGAGAAAAAAAGAACACTTCTTATCGATTCGCCGCATAACTTTATCTTTCCTTCACCAAAAAATCTCCTTTTAAGCAAATTCGTCCTCACTTACATTGGAGTAAACATTTCTCAGCTCGTGATCTATCACCCATCACGATAGAATAACTCATATTATAGTTTATATTCCATCCGTAATTGTTTCGAACTGGGAAGGTTGCAGACAATCGCTCATTTCATGCGGCCTCATTATCCATGATACTGGTTATCTGCTATCAGATGGAGAGTGACAGGTTGTTCTTGTTAGTATAAAACACTCATTGCATGGCATATAACTGAACACAACATTGCTTATCTGCTGTCAAATTCGAGTGAGAGGTTGTCATTATGTACTTGTCATAGAATATATATTCCTCTCTCCTGGGGACGAAATGCCAAACCTCTTCCCGTGGGGAAAAATGCTACAATGCCCTCATGCCAATAAAGTGCATTGCAATTATCTAGATGGTTAAAAGGCCGACTTGAGTTACACAAAACTCAGTTTGGGGGAATCCACCACTCCAATTCTGTATAGGTGGTCATGACCATTTAAACGGTCTCAATAGAGCCGCCGCTGTCTTTCTTGGAATACTGGGGATAGTTCTCTCCTCCCCAGTATTTTCCATCTCTTATCTATAGTGCGTTGAATCGTATCTTGTTAAAATTTTTTTCTTAGAGTCAGGTTAACAAACAGTTGGCAGTAAAGTGAACGAAGCACTACTGTTATTCATTCTCGATCAATTTGGTACGTCAAAAATTGTTTGGTTTTGTCACTCTACGGGCATTTTGTGCCCACTTTGGGCTAATTAGACAGTTTAACGTGGATTCCGAACCACCCACAAACATGCATGCCACCGCCATGATTCAAACCTGAAGCCTGTGGTACCAAAGCGCTAGGTTAGCATATGTGAGAGACGAGATAGTTCAAATGTGAAGTGGTGGTACATTAATAACCGCTGTGTTGCATACAAATGCACGTACATTGCGTCGTGTCATTTTGTGATGGATGGAATTCGAATGCGAATGCGAAGCCCCAAAGGGCAGAGTTCTGGCCAATTAGCCATCTTGCCTGGTTCGTCAAAGTTGACGTCGTATTAGCATCGGATTGCCAATGTAAACGCACCCTTAGAATATTAGTAAGATATATATATATATATATATTGAATCGATAAATGCATTGAAGTGAAACTGTAATTAATATATTTCCTGGGAAAATTTCTGATCCACACAGTTTTTTTCAGACTAGTACCCGAAGGAAATTCGCACCCATTTTCTAAAACCCAATAAGACAGGCATCCAAGTATTAATTTGTTGCTGGCCGTACAAATTATCAGACTCGCATTTATTACAATTCTTCATCTATAATACAAAATACTATTATTTATAATACAATTTTGAGTAATATTTGGGGTCTGATGGCCGAGTGACTAGCGCTCTGGCGCTACAGGTTTTGGGTTTCGAATCCGTGCGGTACAATTGTAGTGGTTCGAAATTCACTTTAAACTGTAGATCCTAGTCTAATATGATTGTGAAGCATTAGGCATAGAGCTTGGCAACCCTACCCCATCAAAAAACATCTCCTGTCTCAAAATATGCCAATAGGCAGACGGCCTTGACCCACCCTGGGGCTGTTGCGCCACTGATGATGATACACATTTACTTGCATACTTTTAGACAAACATCCAAACATGTATGAATTGAACCCAGAAAATAGTACTATTGTGAAGTAAAACTGAGTGACAACGAATTCTGTTAATTAGAACAAAAATACAAGAATAATAGATTTTAACAAAACCCCAAAAAACTCATCTTCAAATCCGTTGAATTTCACATATCTACATTATAATGAATTTTGAAAAGGGGATAATCCATGAAACGAGGAAATTCATTTCCATTTGAAGATCATCCATTGTAGAGAAAGGAAAGCAATTACTGCATTTAATGGTACACGTTTAAAATGCAGCAACGAAATTATTGAAAAATTCAAAAAACTATCTGAAAATAAAAATTAGGAGTAGTATTTTTAATTTATTAAGTTACTACTCCTAAGTATTTATTAGTAGTTATTTTTATTTAATTTAATCTAATTTTTTATAATAATTTTTTCGTTCTGTATCTATTTTCGGTTGCAACTATTACTATGGGACAAATTAAATTCATCAACTGCTACTATAATAATAATAATAATAAAAAAAAATACGAAGTATTTGATGCATGATATGACATTGATTTAATAATTGTTTTGGTTCGATTTTTTCTTGTAACCAAGCGTAAAATTGATTAATTCAAATGACTTTAAAGCATCGATTTCGTATTCATGCCTAAAAACGTTGGCTCACAAACATGCGTCTAGCCGAACTGGCTTGCGAATTTTAATGCAGTCTTCTTTATTGAGTGCAGTTTTAGAGAGGAACCTGTTTTTCGCAGTAGAAATCGTGGGGGGAGGGGGTGAATGCGTAAATAAGGGTTCCACTATCTAGGTTAGTACGTTATTTACAAAGGATCTGATTTTTAGTCTATACCAGAGGTCTCCAAACTACGGCCCGCCAGTGCCATCCATCCGGCCCGCGACAGCGAATAGCTTATTGTTGCTGTAATAAGTTGGATAAAAAAAAACACAGAATGATAATAACTCGGTTTTATTGACTTGCTAGGTAAAGCTTACTGACAAGCATAATACGCAGAAAATTTAACTTAAGCATAACAACTAACAAATAATTGAAATGAATCCCACTAACATTATGAACTAGTGAACATCCCGCTGTCACACCTGCCTATTTTCGCTTATGACCACTAGATGTCGTCAAGTGTCACGGTCGTATCGATACACACAATAGTAATTGTAGTAATTTAACCGGCGAATTTAGCAAGCGTATGCTCGCTCAGAGCTCGTACTCGGCGACTAGTCTAGAAATTATAGATAATGGCAGAAAAATTAAAACGGTTTTTTGGCCCTTGGTACTTACTGGTACTTCTTTTATTTTTCCTTGGTACTTCTTTTATTTTTTTTCAAATATTTAAATGTTTATTTATTTTTTTTTTTCTTTTGTGAAGCTAAAGAAAAATTGTTTTAGTCCTGTTTTTTTTTTTTTTTTCACCGGTTATAATTTTTGAGTAAAAAGGAAAGTAAATTTGGATTGCAACAGTGGGCCGTAATAAGAGAGAAAAATTTAGAAGGAGAGGTTTTAATTACAAATACAAATTATTTTATTTTTTTTATCATTCAAAATTTAAATTACATAACATCATAAGAAAAAAAAAAAATGACGTTCCCCCACCTCCCCCCAATAATTATCAAACTTTCGTTTTCTTTTAAAATTGCTTTGCACTGCCTACATCTGACTATGCCCAATTGGCTAGCGCTCTGGCCTTTGATACCATAAGCTTCGGTTTCGAATCCCGGCGGTGCCAGGGATGTTTGTGAGTGGTTCAGAATGCATTTTAAACTGTAGGTCCCGGTCTAATGAGCCCTCGTGCCCATAAAATGCCTGTAGAGTGACAAATCAAACCAAAGCATACATCTGACTAGTACCCTGACAGGTAATTGATTCGTCCGTTTTTGCTTTTATACCGGAAGTTTTAGCTTTCCACAAAATCGATGGTCTGACTATATCCATGTGTTGCGATCGATGCGTCCGTGCCTTAGGACTTCTGGTCTTGAGATTTAACGTGTATTCGGCGCTAGGTTTCGAACTCAGCTTCTTCAGTTCAGAAAGCTAATACTTTAATATGTTATTGTTCAGCTGTTGCAGCTGGCAATATAGATACGGTTAATCTTTATGGCACAAGCAAGGGCTGCACTGCTGTTACTCAATTACTACTACCCAGGGGGCACGTGCATGTTGAAGATAGGTTACGGACGCGGAGTAGCGCTACCCCCACAACGCTCTGCGATCCTGTTAGACCGGGATCTGCGGTGTAAAGTGGACTCCAAACCACTACAAGCATCTGTGGCACCGCCGGACTCAAACCCGAAGCTTGTGGTACTGAGAACCAGAGCTCTAGCCACTCTGCCATCAGGCGCCAAATTTAGAATACAAGAGTGTATTTTAAATGAATGCAAATACAACACTTTTAAAATTGTAAAAAAAAAAAAAAAAAATTACTTTGTTATGAAAAAACTGTTTTTATAGATAGTTTGGAGGTTTAGTTAGAGTTAGATATAGAGGTTTGTGTTTTATGACCGTAGAGCGACAAAACAAACCTAATGCTTTAACTAAAAAAAATTGAATAGTGAATTTATATTAATTTAATGGTTAATTTCGTTCCACTTTTGTATTAAATAAGCGCAAAACTGATTCGTCAAATGGTTTTTATTATGTTTTTTTTTTTTTTATATTCTTGTGTACAAATGTTTTTCATATATATACCAATACACAAATGTACAAATAATAAACTTTTATCATTATAGATTAAGGAATCAGCCAGATAAGTAATATCTAATTATAAGAGCAAATGTTCATGCTGCATTTTTAGTGCTTGAAAATTTGGCACCTGATGGCCGAGTGACTAGTGCTCTGGCACTCGGTACCACAGATTTCGTGTTCGAGTCCCGGCGGACCACGGATGCTTGTAGTAGTTCGGAATCCATTTTAAACCGCAGTTCCCGGTCTAATAGGATCGTAGAGCGTTGTGGGTAGAGTTACTCAGCGTCCGTAGCCTATCTTTCAGCTACACGTGCCCCCTGGGTAGTGCTAAATGATTAACACTGGTGCAGCCCTTGCTTATGGTATAAAGATTAACCGTTTCTGTATTGTCAGCTGCATTAGAAAAAAAAAAAAAAAATACTATTCGAAAATGCAGTATTAAAAATTGGCGCAGTGGATTTACTATTCAATTCCAAGAGTTTTGCGATAGATGCAATCCTGCTTTTAAGTGTTTAAAAGCGCTTCAAAGTTTCCAATCAAAATATTTACTTTATTTTAAAGTCAGCCATCCACAGACACACATTATCCAGTTTCAACTGTCTGATGAGAAAGTTCTGGCGTCAAGGAACGATTTAGACATAACCAAGAATTAAAAAAAGTCTGGCTTCTTCCAAAATGCAAATTTTTCCAGTCTCCGTTTGGAGTAAAGTCATTTTTGTTCAATAGTCATCATTTTCGGAATGTGTTTTCTGTTTTCCTTGGGTATACATATTAAGCAAGCCAAAAACAACAGGTTCATTCACCGGTCGGTGCGTTTTTTCGGTTTAGTAACCTGTTGGCGATGGTTTATTTGCGACCGTGCTCGCGAGACTGTGAAGAAGGAGTCATCAACCCAGACGACGATTTGGCCAAAAGCAGACAGAAAATAAAAACCCAGAAGTCTGGGATTTTAATCAGTGGAAATGGATTTATTGTCTGACTTCGTTCTGCAAACGCGGGTTTGTTTGGCGTAAAAATCGTTATTTAGCATGCAGTGAGCGCCGAGGTATCATTATGGTATCCAACCAAACATACATTGCCTTTGTGTTCACGTGTTGGGTGTTCTCTGTATATCTGCGACTCGTTATTCTTAGAACTTTGATCGTTCTGGAAGTTTTTTTTTAATATTTCTTAAGGCAGCTTGAATAATAGTTAAGTGTTGTATTCTTATTCTTACTTTGATGTTAAGTAATCGATATTATATTAATGTCAGACCAGGGTGGCTAACCCGCGTAACTATATATATATAAAGAGAGAGAGACAAAATAAAATACGATAACTTTGGTTCTGAGAACGGCCATTTTTTTTTTTTTGGAGTTTTTTTTTTGTTTTGTCGCTCTACGGTCATCTGCACACGAGGGCTAAACAAACCGGGGCTTACAACTTAAAGTGGATTCGAACCACTCCAAACATCCATGGCCCCGCCGGGCTCAAGCCGAAACCTGTAGTACCGAGCGCCAGAACTCTAGCAACTCGACCATCAGTTTCCCCTTTTTTTTTTTTGAGGGGTTATTATAATGCTTTTATTGCAGATTCATCTTTACGGCCCACACGTTCAGCAATCACAATTTTAATCTTATAGAATATTTTATGGCATCAAAAACTTATCCCCTAATTGTACCGAATTTTTAACTTAAATTCTTTTAATTTTAATCAGGGGTCTATCCCCATTGGCATTCCAGAATCGGTACTCCAGTTGCCAGTCCATATTTCTGAAGGTAGCATGGATAATGGTTAAGTGTGATATTTTTATTCTTACTTTGATGTTGAGTAATCGATATTATATTACTGTCGTTATATTAGTGTTAGACTTTGAGAATATAAAATTTATTTAATTGTAAATTAAAATGTGCATAAATTACTAACTCTTCGGTCTGGTGGCTAGCGCTCTGCCCTTTGGTACCACAAGTTCGGATCCTTGAGTGGTTGGAATCCACTTCTAAAACCGTAAGTTCGGTCTGTTCAACTCAATGTGTGCATAAATTGACCGTAGAGCGACAAATCTGCAAATGCGGATTTGTTTGGCTTAAAAAATCGTTATTTAGCATACAGCGCCAAAGTATCATTATGGTATCAACAAAGCATACATTGGCTTTGTATTCACGTGTTGGCTGTTCTCTGCATCTTCGACCCGTGCTCTTAAGAACTTTGATTGTTCTGGAATCACTTTTTTTTTTTTTTTTTGCTTTGTATTTTTTTTTCTTCTTACTTTGATGTTAAGTTATCCAATATTATGCTACTGTCGCTATATTGGTGTTAGATTTTGAGGATATCAAATTTGTTTGATTGTAAATTAAAATGTGCATAAAGTCATAACGCTAAAGTCAGACTTAACTCTTAGCCTAGTGATAAAGCGCGCAAATAGATAATGGCCTTGTTCTGTGCAGCAAACGTGTTTTACAGTCACTGCTTTCAGAAACGAGTACACTCGTTAGCAATACGTAAC